>CAJUYI010000633.1:57948-110884 GCA_910591695.1 Galerucella pusilla | reverse complement strand
AGTGCTCCCGGCATCTGAACGGCTCCCAAAATGGAAAAAAAAAGATGACATTGACATTTCAGAGCGCCATCTATCGAATTCTACTTTTCCCAACTGTTTATTGATATGGATGTGGTTACTATGGAAATTAAAGTATTGTAAAATTTTCGATTGGTAGAGCTACTCTATGAATAATCAATCACCTGTGAAATTTTCGATTGGTACAGCTATTCTATGTATAATCAGGTATTATTGGAATTATACGAGGTAACTTAACTGAATTGGTCGTTCTGATTGGTTGAAAATGATACGAAATAATCATTCAGAAAATTCATATTTATCAACATTCAAAAACTCATCAAGAAAAAGAAATAAAAACACCTAAACCTTTGGATGAACATTCACCAATAACCTAACAAAAATATCGATTGATGTGACATGACCTCGATCTTGTAACAACCAATGAGATTTCTTACATTCGTTCGTCAGCACTGCCAACTTTCATTATCTGTCAGTTAATAAACGAGTTGATAAACGGCTTCCAAACAAACTCGAACTTTATCTGCTAGTTACTTTTATCCGACGGATTCTTAGCTGATGGATAATATTGGATATTGATAAACCAGGCTTCATGATGTTTTATTGAATAAACATAGCAGAGTGGTTGATTCAATTATGGGAATTAGCTATACATAAAGGAATTACTTCTGAGACATTTTAACAGTAACGATATTTTAATAGAAAATTAGTCTTGTTTTAGAGAGAAGCATTATTTTGACTATGCAATACATCTGGTTGTCTTAAAATGGAAGGAGTCTATAGATTCATAAAAAGTTAGTTATTTGTACTGTTTTTCTTGGTTTGAGACATGTTAAATTATTGACAGTCCCTCAAGTAACAGTATTAGGGCCTCTTCTGTATATTAATGATATTGCTAAGTTCTGTGATATTTCATTAGATTCAAATTTATTTGCTGATGACATTACACTTTCAGTTGAGGGTGGAAATGTGGAGGAGACGATAATTAAAGTGCAGAATATTGTTAAATTGAATTGAATTGAATTATAATGAGATTGTGGCTTATTGAGGATGGTAAATGATTACATAAATTAAACAGTGGTGATGTTATTCCTCAGCAATAACAGTTTTCTTGCATGCGATATTAAGTTGTCCTTAAAACTTCTTAGTGAATGTAAATACTAAGGTCTTATTATTGATAAAGATTTGAATTTGGGAAAACATGGTCAGTATGTTATGAGAAGATTAGTAGAAAAATCGATTATTTTGGGAGAATAAGTTGAGTTCAGTGTATACCTATTGACAGGAGTTTTACTTTCTGCGCTAGTGCGAAAAAATGACATTTTTTTCGCAGCTAGTGGGAAAAAACTAAAATTGCACGGCATTTTGAGTATGGTCCAACGATTCCATATTATTACAATGTAGATTCTACAAAATAAAATTGTTTGATTTCATAACTTACTATGGATCTACATCAAGTAAAAGCCTCATCTATTCAATCCATATTATTTGTTAGTCTACGCTACAAATTTTACAAAATAAAACAGTAAGGGTTGTTTAAAGAGTGAATGGATATACCAGTATCAAAGATATACTTGGCGGCTTAGGATTCAAGAGTGTCAATCAGCGAGTGGTTTCACAAAAAGTAATTCTTATTTCTAAAATAATTAATGATATGACCACATACATACTTAGAATACTAGAAAATCTAATGGGTGTTAATTTTAAAACTCGTACTTCAGTAACAGGTAAACTTGGATATATTTTCTGGGGATATCAACCTCAAACATATTCAGAGAATATCGGAAAAGTAAAGAAAAAATACTTACTTTTTTATATTATAAAAAACATAATCGTTGGCCGGATTATAGAACAATTAACGAGAAGAATGCGAGGTTTCTTCTTTCACTGGTCGGCGAAAATTGAACATGATGATTTTCTTATATAAAATTATTAATTGCATAATATCGACATCTAGTAACTTATTGTGCTCAACTCCTCCAATTTATTGTGCTTAATTCCTCTCAAAGTTCTCTTGAGGTTAACACGATCTTATCCATTGTTTGGGAGACTAACAACATCAGCTGGTTTCTCCTTTGAGGCCATCTTAAAACTTGGTTAAGAATATAAATAATGTTAGTAAAATAGATCGGACAACGTCAACTAGACAATTTAAGAGCAGTGTTTATAAATATATTATGGAATTTGGTGTATGAAGAAACAGTTCTAGGAATTAGTCGTCCATGCCTTGTTTTCAATTGATTGACTATTTTATATCATTGTCAAATTTATCAATGATCATACTACACAACGTTAGGAAAAAATTATGTATCAATAATAGGGAACTTGCCCATTTTCTTTATTTTACCAAAATGTGTGTTTATATATGAAAACACATTATACCAAATATCAGCCCTTAAATCGCAATACTTATTTCACAATAAATAATTAAAGTTGCAATCGCCACCGAGTATATTCAAACGAAGCAGAATGCGCGTCAGCGACTGTGACGTCACACCGCACCTCGTGCATCGGTAACCATAGAAAGCACCCGGCCGGCACGAGTTCACGATCGCCTGACTCGAAAAGTGCGGGCTGACGTCGCAACAAATGGCAGCGCGTTTTAAGAGCAGTTCAAATTATTTGAATTTTAACCCTTTATTTCTCAGGTAATTTAATCGTTATTGGAATTTTTCTTTTTCTACGAAGTTCCTTAGGATAATATCTCACGATTTTAATTGTTTTTAAATGATTTTATTTTTTTGGCAAGTTCCCTATTCTTATTCCATGTCATAAGGTTATAAAACATGTTAGAAATAAATAAGAAAATGGATGAACAAATAGGTAGGTACCTACTTGCACCTTATTTGGAGGTTTTCAAAACGAAGTTCCACAATTAATTCTTATTTTTGTTTTCAAATAAATGTATCTGGTTCATTATCACACCCTGTGTAATTATAACTAAGATCGTTGAAAAGCATTTTCCACGGGCTTTCCAATGACGTATTACAAGTCCAATGAGGAAATTGCATTTAAATTCTTGTAGGTGGGAAAGTTGGTCATAGGTGGTTGATGGAATACGTTTTCTCCCATTTTATTTAAGCTCTCCCTCTCTACCCTAATAACAGTTTTGGGAATTTTTTGACAACTCCTTTTTCGTTCACGAAGTGGAACCCATTGTAAGTTTTCAAATTGACACCCTATATAGCAACTAAAAGAACTAGTTCAACACAAGATTCTCTATTTCACAGATGTTTATTGTTATATAATAATTTGACAATTCCTATGAAATTGTGTATCACCCTTGACAGTTTTATAAAAGAAACTTCCATCATGTAAAAATGAATTATTCCTATCCAGTTATTTGACATGTAATTTTGACTTTAATAGCATGATTGTTTTATAAACTATCTATATCTAATGATCAAAATGATGAGGTAGCAAACAATCAAACGATTTATAATGTTTCATAATGGATTTAATTTGTATTCGATGGATCACCATTAAAATACTATTAGTCTGCCTTAGAGCTGGAGTTTTGATTTCATCAGAACCTTATGTCAACGGTAAACTTCTCTGGTGTGCGCAATTTTGTAAACAAGTGTGATAAAATGAGTATACTCATTATAAGAAAGATCATTTCTCGACATATTCTCTCTACCTTCTTTTTGTTTTTAAATGGAAAGAGATTTATCAGGACAGACGATACAAGAAATTAGCAATACGGCTGATTTTTTTTATAAGTAGCTCAAAGTAGATTAATATAGAAAAAAGTTCAACACTGTATCGATTCCCTAAATTGGAAAAAAAAAACCGAAAATTTTTTGAAATTCTCCAATATTTCGCCATGCGATTTTTTCGTCCGATCAATGGTTTGTCCGGAAAAAATTCAGTAAACTAAGTATGTATGATATTTTCTGAAGCGCTTCGGAGTACAAACTATTGTACAGTTCTAATGTAATATACCTATAATAGTTATTTAAGTAATTAGTGGGATATGGACATTATTAACGCACACATGTGAAGTTTGCACGACGAGGCCGTAGACCGAATTGTGTAATCACATAAGTGCGTTAATAATTCCTATCACACGTGTTACGTACAAAATTTTATCTACAACTGTTTATTAGTATTATTAACAGTACCTATATTATAAAATTGAAACAAAATTTCGATCGAACGTATTTTTAATAATATTGACTGTGAACATGAGGTACTGTGTATCATATTTTGTGACCATAGCAAAAAAGACAAACAAATGTGTGCAAATAAAATAAATTAGTTATGTCATCGAATTTTCAAAGTTGAATGAACAAACATTTTCAAAATTGAGTTCAAGCGAAGACAATCTCCTTTCCGAAATTGAAAATGCAGCTTCCAGTGTTATTTAAAATATTTAATTCTGATCATAATATGTTTCCAGATTCTTATTATCGCACCAGTGCGGTGATGTGTTCAAAAACGCACTAGTGCGGTAATATGACATGCATGCGTCATTATGACACTGAAAATAGTGTCCAATCGTACCCGTTACATGACAGTTGTAGATAAATAATTGTGATATGGCGTTTTGGGAAGGGAAATATCAACTTTGAGTTGGCATTTTGTTGGTCATAGCACATAATAATTTTTATCAAATTACTCATATATGTATAATATAAATATTATATTCTAATCAAGAAACAAATATCTCAATAAAAAATATATTATATAACAAGGAGGTATTGAAACAATTTCTCGAAGGAGGGAAACTGTTATTTAGGAGGTCTGTTCCATATATAAAATTAACGGATAATTTATTTTTCCTAATTACGAACGACACTTTTCATTATCTTGTAAATTTTGGGAATCATTAAATTACAAGAAAGTATATACAGTGTGGAAACCACTTATGGAATAAAATTCTTTATGTCATTATTTCAGAAACATATAAAAAAATGCCAAGACACTTTAACTTTTGAATTGAGGTGAGTGTGAACATTAATGTAAATGTACAGGGTGATTCACGCAAGTATGCGATAGTCGGTGTTGTTTTTTTTAATGAAACACCCTGTATATTTGCATATTTTTGAAATCCTCTTAATAAACCGATTCCAACAAACTACATAATCTATGGTCAATTATGAAATGAATGGGTGAAGTTTTTATTTTTACAGTTATTAAGCACATACATGTATTTGATTTTAATACATTAAAATAAATGCTCAAAATGCTCTCCACCTAGTTGTTGGCAATAGCACAGTCTCCTATAGAACTCCTCCTTAACTTTGTTTAAAGTGTGAGGTGAGATATTCCGTATTTCTGTAGTTATCCTGTCTTTGAGGTCTACAATGCTAGTTGGTTGTGTTGCATATACTTTGTTCTTGGGATAACCCCACAGAAAAAAATATAACGGCGTAAGGTGTGGTGATCTAGCTAGCCACTAAATAGTACCTCTTCGTCCAATCCATTTATTGGGGAGGATTTCATCTATATAAGTTCTTCCCATTAAAGCATAATGGGGTGTTGCCCCGTCTTGCTGGAACCAAACATTTTCATTCGGTAAGCTAGGATCTATTGCGTTGGGATATAAGTTTGCCAATGCAGGAATAACGTCATTTCTAAGCATATTTAAATATTTTCCAGCTGTCAAACTTCCATCTATAAATATAGGACCAATGATACCGGCCCAAACGTTCACCTTTTGAGGGTAGGTACTGAGTATGTGTCTCACGCATCCAATCAGGGTTCTCTGCTGACCAATATCCACAGTTCTGTCGGTTTACCTCTCCATTTAATGTGAATGTTGATTCTTCAGAAAAAAGAATGGTACCAGGAGCTATCTCATTTCTGTTCAGCTTATTCATCAATCTTTCGCAGAAATCCATTCCACGATCTGGATGGTCTTCTGTTAACTCCTGCACAAAAGTTAATTTTTAGGGATGAAGTTTTTCTTTATGAAGACATCCTAGAACAGTTGTATGACACGGGAAATTTGACCTGTACTTGAAGTTGGATTCCCTTCGACACTTAACAAAATATCCACTTTCACATCATCTTCAACGAAGTGTGGTTTTCTTTTCAATGGTTTGACATGTTCAAGTTCTCTGAATTGTGCATGAATTTTAGACTCAGTACTTTATGAAATATTAGACAAACCGGGATACCTGTGAACTCGACTTCTGCAGTTATCCCCGTACCCGATCATCATTAAAATCTCATTTCGGTGAGTCAGTTAAATATTTTATTGTTATGTCGACAAAGAAAGAGTGTTTGACAAAGATTTCACTTTTTCAGTATTAACTGTCAACACATCAACAACTTACAGAATAGAAAACAATCCCTATTATGTACCGATTTTGTCTAATTATTGGCGTTTTTAGGCAATTTTTAGGTATTTATGATAAAATTCATGGGCGTAGCAGGTTTTGTTTAAAATACAAATACGCCCAATAATGAGTTAGTTTAGATTTTTGATAAATCCATATTTAGCTAATATTAAAAAGTACCAATATTTTAAGTATAATAAATTATTAATTTCAAAATTTCACCCTGTATAATTCATCATTGACCATACATATTTAGTTTGTTGGAATCGGTTCATTGAGAGGATTTCAAAAATATGCAAATATACAGGATGTTTCATTAAAAAAAAACACCGAGTATCGCATACTTGCGTGAATTACCCTGTACATATTCATTTAGGTTTACATAACGCACACCTCAATTCAAAAGTTGACATGTCTCGGCATTTATTCATAATTTTCTGAAATGATGACATAGAGAATTTTATTCCATGAGTGGTTTCCACACTGTATATAAAGGTATGAAAGATGATCGATATATAGTTTTAAGATAGAATTATATATATATTATATTATATATTTCATAATTATAATATAAAGGTATGAAAGATGATTGCTATATAATTTTAAGATATAATTTTTTGCATAACTTTTTCCAATAAAAATATGTAAAAACTAATCTATTACCTTTTATTTATTATTCACAACCTTGACCCTTACCAAAAATAAAAAAAAAAATTCTGATTAAATATTTATATTTTTCATCCGGTCACCCAGTCAAATACTGGGTGATCATGTGACACATTTGATGAGCCCATAACTTGGAAACCGATTAAGATATTAAGAAGAGTTTTTCACTGAATGGCTTCAGGGTTGCCAATTTAGTATATTTTCCCTATACTTCAGGAAAAAACTTCTCACTTCTTGATGTCATGACTAATTCAGAAATTATGCACAAAAATGTACGAAATAACTGTATTCATTCAAAGGTAATCTGCTCCTCAAGAACACCCCAAACTGCTTTGAAACCACATACTCGTGAAAGCTAGAAGATTCGGTCTTTCCGACAGTATAAAAACATACAGGGTGCTTCATTTAGTTGTCTAGATCATTGATCTCCAAAGAACCCAGTGTTTTCCTGGATTCTAGGGAAAAAATACCAAATTGGTAGCAGCGTTGAGAGAAATTTCAATTACTGAAGCAGTTCAGTCAAAACCGCTTCCCGATATCTTAATCGGTTTGCAAGTTATGGGCTCATCAAATGTGTCGAAATTCAAATGATCACCCAGTATTTCAGTTGGAAAATAATACACTATTAGCCATTATATCCACGCTTCTCAAAGAAGCAAGTACGATATTTTATCGGATTAACGACTACCTGCTGCGGGTGTTGATTTTAAATAAATCATGTCCTCATGAGTAAAAACGGAATATCCAGGAACGAAGTATATCAGTTAGAATCAAGTAGCTACTTATATGACAAAGGGAATGTGGAACAAATTTCGAATTGCATTGCAGCTCATAAATAATATTAATGTATCCTTCAGTAGAAATATGCACTGCAGCGTTTTCCTGAGCGTTGCATCCTCTTAAAATGACATAGCAATTTCAATGACTGATTAATTTTATATATCTCCGTACCCCAGCTTCGCAATTCTCTTGAAAGATATGATTGCCTGTCTAGCCACTCAAGAAATATTTATTCATTATTATAGAGCTGAAGAAATGAAGGGAAATATTCACCGTAAATAGTTTGTGACGCTATTTTTACTTTTATTTTTGATGCTTCCCTATCAGAATATATTTCAGACGTTGTTTGTTATTCAAGATTTGGAGATAAAATGGCGGATGCTAATCAAACTTTTTATGTTGAAAGTTTAGAATTCCTATCAACATCGTAAAATTGGATGATGTAGTGAAATGCCTCACACAAAACACTTACATACACTAACAAGACCAAGATCGAGTTAACAAGATCAATACCAAGAGCAATACTGAGTAAACAAAAACGGATACTAAAGTTTGGCAAACTTATCTGGAGCTGTGAAAGGAGTGCAGCTGGAAACATTCGATATCTCCACGTTTAAATCATTCGAAAATAGACAAATATTTATTAATAATGATTATACGTTAGTTCCTTTTATACGTTTGTTTAATTGAATTTTGTATAATAACTTTTCTTCCAAATAGGTACTGAATGTTGAAAGGTGAAAATTTTCCCAGCGACGCGCGAAATTCTAATATATCTATCTACCAGGTATACATGATATATTTTATGTCATACTAGTTCGTTATTGCAATCCAATCTCAATACAAATCAGTGTTTAAAAAAAACCGGTTTGAATTAATAGGTGAATGTTGACAAACGTAAATGTCATAATATCACAATAAATTTTATATGTGTCAAAGTTAGAAGTCAAAATGAACGAAGATTTTGGAATTCCTGACGAAATTATGAAAAAAGCAAAGAAAGTACCTGTAAATCTGTCGCCAAAAAAGTCTAAAGAAGCTTACGACATGGTTATTGAATACTTAAGTTGAACAAAAAATATTTCTCCTAATGCCCGCGCGGGCCATAAAGTACGACATAAGATAGTTGGTAACTAAGCAATCAAAACACAATAATGAACTAGTATGACATAAAAGTTTGTATGTACCGCAGTCATAAACAGAATAGTAAGACGTCGCCCTCAGGGCATAAACATCTATTCATACCCTTGGTGCATAAATAACTATAATGATGTGAAAACTATCCAGTTGTCACTAGCACGAATTTATGAGGCATACAGGGTCAATTTTAGAAACTTACCATAATATGCTTTATGTCGTCAAGGAAAAGAGATACTGAGGTGATTTTAAAACTGTTCCTAGGGTAGAAAGGGGGAACTGAAATTACATAAGAGATTGTTACGACAGTTTAAATCTTCCGCGTCTTCTGCGTCGAGCACCAGACCAAAAATAATTCATGTCCAAGGAAAATACATATTCAAGCTTATTCATTTTTGTTAATAATTCATTACTTATTTTGTAGAAGGGTAGCATAGGTACCTATATACGGTTTATGCTACTAGTTCAACCATGTCATTCCGTGGCCTCAGGGGGGGAATAAACTGATGTTCTTAGTCTCCCAAGCAATAAAGAGAATCGTGTCAACATTGAGGAAACTTTGGAAGGAGTTAAGCACAATTAATCACTAGATGTGGATATGCAATTGATTATTCCATACAAGAAAATCATAACATTCAAGTCACGATGACCTGTGCTAAAGATTAGGTCGAATTCTTTCCGTAATCTAGTTGTCCTAATTGTTCTTTAAACCGGCCAACGATTGAATTTTTCATCATAGAAGAATTGTGAGTATTTATTCTGTACTTTCTCGATATTTCCAAATACGTTTGAGGTTGATATCCCCAGATAATAGATCCAAACTGAAGTTTAGGTCTTACTAAAGTATTAAACAACATTCTGCAGCGTCAATATTCGAAAAAGAGTGGCTTGTCTCGAAACTAAGCTTTTATATGATTGACACTTTGAACTGTTTTTTTGATGAAGACATTTGATTATTGTGAGTAACTTCAGCATCTTTAAGTTTATTTTTCCTATCTAATATTTTTCGGCATACTGAATAATTGGAAGTCATAGACTGCTTTTACCTGGATAGACATAACACAATATTTTTCTATATTGAAACTTAATTTATATTCCTTGCTTCATCTTATTATGTAGTTTATATCTTTTTGCAATAATAGATATCCAGTCACGAACAGTTTGAATCTTCTTGAACAGTTTAAAGTCATCCGCAAATACCAGCTCTCAACGTACAAAACAACAGTGGACCAGGGTTACATACCTGCGGAGCTTACGTGTTAGCATGGTATTTGCCAGATGCATTCCCATTATGTTTTAGTACAAAATGTCGGTTATCCCAATAGTTTTATGTGAGTATCAATATTCATTTGACATTCCATAACTGTGTAATTTTTTTATCAATATATCGTTATTTATTTGATCGCAAGCTTTTCTGAAATCCATTCATATGAGAACTGGTTATAATCGATCCTCGAACGCTTCTGTGAAATATAATAAATTTTTGTTCATTGAGCGCTCCGACATAAATCCATGCTGTTGATTAACAATGATATTATTTTTCATATGATTATGAATCTGTGAATAAATCATACACTCAAAAACCTTAGGAGGAGTAGATATAATCGACACAACTTTGTTATTTTTCACCATAATCCGATCTCCAGATTTGTGTATAGGAAAGAACATTGGAAATTTCCATTTTTCTGGGAATTGCGCGTTTGTGAGTATATGTTTAAAATATGCAATGAAGATGTCCTCAATCATTCCGTCGCAGAACCAACAGCTTTTTTGGGTTTTGGTTTTTAAAATAGGATTAATATTAATTGAATGATTGTACTCAATATTATAATTAGACTTTTTGTAACAATGTACCGACAAAAAATACTCAGCAAACTTTCCTGCTACTTCCCCTCCAACAATTTCTTCGTCCTAAAGTCTATAAGATCCCACCTAACCAATATTTTTATCAATAAACGTCAAAGATAATTTCATATTAGTAATTAAACTGTCTTCAACTTATCGCAAATACTTTCTATACTTGGTGCTTATCAATTCTGTGTACTTCTCGTTATATGTGTGGAATAAATTCTAAATTTTGGTGGTTCTGGTTTTCTTTTGGCAGTATTTTTATTTCCAGAGTGAACCATTCGGTAATTTTTCTGTAATCTCCATGAATTTTGTATTTAGGAACGGTTGTTTCACATATATAATAAATTTTTCATGGAAAATATCCAATGCAATATCCATATCTATCTGCTCAGTAATATCATCCCACTTCATAATATATTTTTCCTACAATCACATTGAAAAGTAGGCTTTTCCGCTTGCCCTTGACAACGAAAAGTTGACGTTTCTTGAGAAGAGTTACTTTACGCTCGCCGAGCGTGAAAAATGGCAAAACGCTCGTTGCCTATAACAACCGATACTACAAACACAATTACATTGACAGTGACAGATATAAAAGTTTGAAACATATTTGAATTGACATGTTTAAACTGACCTATTTTGAAAGTTTTCATGAATTTTACGTTATATTAGTTCTTAATGTTTACAATTGAATGATTGCAAAAAAAAAGTTGTATGTATTACTAGCAAAAACGTGACATTATTGCTTTCGGGTGATTACCGTAACCATTACTCTCAAGCAATAATGTATCACTTTTCGCTCTTAATACATAAATAACTATCAACATTTTGCTCTTTTCTTGAAAATTAGCTTTTTTAGCACTATAATATTAATTGCTGTTACCTATCCCATCAACTACATTATCAGTTCCTGTATTAAAAGCTCCTCAGATTCCTAGAAATGGGTGGACACAATCTTCCGGTACTCAAGGTAACTGTTCATAAGATACCTTGCAGCTATTTATCGTTTTGGTAGAGGTAATTGCCAAGTCTAGAGTTTTATTTTGAAAATCTCTTATATCATAACACAGTGAAAAAAATTTAATCCAACGTATTTTTAATAAAATTGACTGCAATCATAAGGTACTGTGTATCAAATTTCGTGACTATAGCAAAAAATACAAACAAGGCTGTGGAAATAAAATAAATTAGTAATGTCATCAAATTTTCAAAGTTGAATGAACAAAAATCTATAAAAATGGGTTCAGGCGAAGACAATCTCCTTTCGGGAATTGAAAATGCAGCCTCCAGTGTTATTTTGAATATTTAATTCTGGTATTAATATGTTTCTAGATTCTCATTATCGCACTAGTGCGGTAATGTATTTAAAAATGCACTAGTGCGGTAATATACGTCAATATGACAGTGAAAATAGTGTCGAATCGTACTGTTACATGACACTTGTAGATAAAAAAAGTTCAAATATAATGATTCCAACAATTTGGGTTGATTTTTTCTCAGGCTAGCTGTTGGGTAAATACAAAACTGATTCACCGTGGCAGTAGCAGTTGAGGCAGCTTCTTTGGCAAAAACTTATTTTATTGTAAATGTTGTATTTTGTCTTAGTAGCTGTTGATTTATGTCATGTGAATTCGGATAGGGGGGTGATCAGTAAATGTATTCTTGATGGAATAGATCGAGAATAATGAGTCTGAGGATATGGCTATATTTGCAGGTTGTTGAACCTGCTCGAAGAAGCCTTGTAGAATTAGGGTGAATATCTTAATAGCTTTGTAGAATTGAGAATAGCTTACCTGTATGGACGCTGAAAAAAAGGATATTTTATAGAATCCGATCCTTAATGCATCGATATATGCGACCATGTTATATTCTTTTTTGCGCGATCGATCTTTTTTGTTTATTTACAGCATCGGTTGTCAGGTCGGTAAGTTGTGCTCACTGGTTTCTAAGTCTAACACGTCGGTAAGTGATTTACTTACCGTTCAGACGTCGGTAAGTAAACTACGTCCTAGCCCTACGTACATACATTTAAGTGGTTCTAAATAAAATATTACTTCATCCATTACACAAAAGAAACAAAAAAAATAAGAAGATTGATATTTTTTAATGAACAGAATCGAACAGAACAATATAAAAAGTAATAAATAGCATGAAAACAATTTCACCAAAATGCAAATTATATTTTAAACTGATCGAGAAGTATGAATGTCACTTTTGACATTTCGTTCATTTCGAAGAAATTTAAATTATTTTATTCGAAATTCGAATATTTCAATACGATCGCGCAAAAAATGGTATAAGCATTTCGAACGTTAAGGGTAATACCGGTCTCCAGCAAAATTGCTGTCGACCGGTAAACAACCCTTATTGTTCTTGATACTTAATATACTATATTATTCAGCAACTCGAAGAAAACCTTTCGAATAACATCAATATTGGTTTCTTGTTTGTTAAGTTTGTAGAGGGCAGAGTCGTATTGTGGAAGATATTTGGGCCATGAACGAGTATTGGAGAGAGGGCGAGTCCGAGTATGAGATGAGGAGTATTGGAATATCACCACTAATTTCGAGAAAAATCTGTATTAAACGACTATTGGTCAGTTCACTGTGTCCCCCAATTTTTCTCGTGATATATCAACATCGTTTATCAGATAGTAAAGGCTATAATATATCATCGGTATGTACAAAATCCGATTGATATAAATTGTTGGAGTGTTCGTGAATATTAAATTTCAGAAACCATCCCAACAACTAGATGACACCTTGAACAATAGCGCTGGATTAATAATGCCGAATGCAGAATGTATTTTATGTGCATCACTCCCCTAAATACCGTAGACATTATAATGCAATATGACAGTTCACAGTTATATCGTCAAGCGTGTTGCAAACGTAATGCTGCTATACCATTTGCCACTATCAGCGACTCCATGTTTTTGTAATTCCACACTTCCGCCTACGATAGCGAAGGCTTAATAAACACCTACATTATCGACCCGACGATAAGTTCAACATACACGACAAATTATTGTGTGAAAAAGTAAATTAACGTCATTAAAGAATTTATATCGCAAAAATAGAAGAAAAGAGGGAATTTATTGACCAAAAACTTGGAAATTCCAAGGTTCGATAATTATAATTCCTTGTTCACATCACTAGTCGTTGTCACCTGAAGCTGGTGAAGTAAGAAAAAAAATGGACTGACAATTTAAAGAACGCAATACCATTCGACAGGGTATAGATAGTACACCGGTAGGTCCAAATCGGCCAAAGGCACTGGGGCAAGAGTATACTTCGAAAAACCAGGTGATAAGCATGAGCTAAGAATACACATCCCTAGCTAGTACAAATTCTTGGTACTTATATGAAAAGTCAGATTTAATAGGATTTTATGAAGTGTCTGCTGCCTATTCCAATGCGACCTTCTTAGATCTTCTGTGTTCTTCTGAATATAGATTACATTTTCCAGCTCAACCCCTCTCAAAAAGTCATCAGCGTCGAGACTGAATCTTTCATGTTTCCGCTTGGAAAGTTGTGATCTAGTACAGAACTAGTCCCTGGAAAATTTGAATATACCAAACAATGACTTGAACTAGTTACTTCCCATAAGGCTGTCAAGAGAGTATTAAATAAAAGAGGAGTAGATAGTACGGCATCCAAATGGATGTCGGAACTGCTCTCCACTGGAGTAGCAGAGACGAAGACGAGCGAATACATTGTATTCATTTGTACAACCAGAGGATGTCTGCAGGAAGAAGAAGTAGCATACTTATTAATGTGGAGTCTAACGGTTGATGAACTCCTATGTGGTTTGTGACATAGTACAAAAGGGTCCGAACTATACAAATAGCTGGTGTAGACAACAAGTGGGACTCAACATCAATTCCGCCCAAACAATCTTAAAAGCCTCCACTGAAAAAAGAAAACAACCTTAATGCCATTAAGGTTGATGTAAGCGAGGTTAAATGGAGATAAGGAGTCTAGGAGCTAGATGTACACTGTCATAGTGGGACCAGTTATCACTTATAGAGAGAACCTCTTTGGAATTCAAAGACTAGCCTATGCATTACAAGAGCAATGAGAACATGCCCAACGACAACCATTGAAGTGATTCACAATCTCACGCTACTACAAGGTGTAAGGTGTTGAGAAAAAAACAAGATACAGACCAAGTAGAGGGAGAATCATTAATCCTTAGTTCTTCGAAATCAGATAACCTGGGACATGCCACAACATATATTAAGACAAAACAGTATAACTTTTTAAAGAAATGTGTTACGGAATTGAGCAACAAGGAGGAATGGTATCCCAATACCATTACCAGACTTTGAAATAATGTTATTTACTGGTACAAAGACGACTCAAAAGCAATAGAAGGAGAGGGGCTAGGAGTGTACGGGCCAGCACCTGGAAGCGCTCTGAAGGCTTGGGAATAAACCCAAATATCTTTCAAGTGGAAGCTCACGTAATAAAAAGTGGGCCCAGTGTAATATTGACAGGGGATATAAGAGGCGAAGGATTTCCATAATAAAATTCGGTTAATATAGCAGCCATTAAATAACTGAGCTTTTGTGTTCCAAAATGGTTTGAGAATGCTTAGACAAACTCAATGAACACCTAGGCAAGGAAAATATATTCTTTTTTTGGAACTTTAGTTCTTCACGCCAGGTTATGTTTGAGCGACCAGGGTTCGCGACGCAAAAGATCTGACCGTTACGCGTTACGTTACGCTACGTTATGTTACATTGCTTCGTTATGTGCCTTGCTTTTGCGTGCTTGTACCTCCTTAGTCTCTCTCTCGTTTACGAAGCAGCGATTCATAATAATAAATATGCTCCTACCCGGATTCGAACCCGGGCCGCCCGCGTGCAATGCGAGCATTCTAACCACTGAACCACCGATGCTATATTGAAATTCTATGCAAAGCTGGTATTCGCAGTGCTAGTGATCTACTTGAATTTGTTCGGATACATTTTTACTATTATTTCCATAATTTTTTTTGCGCGATTAAGGGGTCTGGCTACTTTCCGAAATACAGGGTGTTGAAATTTTGAAAACTTAAATGTTTTAATTCGATAACTTTAAAATGGATGGATAAATTGATTTGACATTTGGCAGGTAGTTTTTAAATGTTATTTTGAAAGAAAGTGTAGTTTGTGCAACTAGTGTGGATATGATGGCCATATCGCACGAGTACGAAGATGGAGCACGACGCTGTAGGCGGAGTGCTCAATCGTTCAAGTGCGATATGGACAATCCACACGAGTCGAGCAGCATATTTTCTCTACGACCCACTTAGGAAAAAATATAGAAAATTAAAATTTCTATAAACTGTAATATAACTTCAAATTATAAATTTAACAATTCAATTTCATGTTTTCACTAATTTTGTGGTAAACGAATGCTGTTATAAGTAGATGTTGCCAGTCGGACTCCCTCATGGAGGGTACCGTACCATTATCTATTCTATAATAATGAATATTCTGCTAAATATTTCAAACGTTCACCTGTTGTCGTTATTAATATCAAGCAGAATGATTATTTAAAAATAAAATTAACAATAAAAAAAAATTCCTCACGGGGAATCGAACCCGGGTTTACCGCGTGAGAGTCTGGTGTGCTCACTACTCAACCACCAAAGAATATGTAAATTGTTCATCTATAACGTCAGATGTATTACATAACTTTTGCTTAAAAGGAACTAAAGTTTCGCAGTCTTAAACTTCAAAATAATTTTTGATTGTCTAGTTGTCAAATTTTTTCTGTTGTGTCAGTTAGGGATAAAAATTCATTTCTACTTATTTTTTCTTGACAACGGTAGCTGGAACGCTACCGAAACGTTGAAATAAAGAATTTAAAAATATTGTGGTATAATTTCCCAAGAAATTAAAAAAAGAATGAATAATATACCACAAGGAACATACAGAAGATATTGAGGAAAATATAGTCATCATACTGTGGATTCCTGAAATATCACCCTATATACACACATTCATGCATACGAGCAAGGATTGTCTCAAAAATGTATGTATCCGCTATATTATAAAGGTAGCGTTACAATTTAAAATCCACAATATATTTTTTCAATTTTTCACATAATTTCACATACCACGTGAAAAACTTCCCAGACCATTATGAGTAGTGTCCAAAATACGTAATTGTATTAAAATACTCTTTAAAGTTTATTTTAGGAAGCGAAATTAACGAACGTCCCTGGTAACACCATAGGTTGCATTATTACCTCTACAACGCGATGCCTTTTCCTTACTTAAAATATTTCATTCGACTTTGATGTCAAGTCAAAAAGCCCGTCAAGTAAAAATAATGAGATTGGACGTGGATATGAGGTAGCTTTGTGGTAGGCCAGTTTTAAATTTGAAGTGATGTAAGGAGATATTCCACACTGAGTTGAATACATTGTCATTAGTTGATAACAGACTTTAAAATGTGAGTGGAATGTCTGCGTGATGTAAGTCCAAGTCATTATTCATAGGACAATGTAAGAGGAGCTACAGAATATGTGGAAATTATATCACCTACTCAGTGTAACTTGGATCTCATTACACATACTTCACTAGATTAAAAATAGCCGGAGTGTGAAAGTTTGAATCAATATTCTCTGCAGTTTTCAGCACTGTCAGTTATCTTCCCATGCGCGTCAGAGACTTATCAATGACAGTCTCCGCGGACAATGCTTATGCGTTTGTTCGTAGAAAAAAAATCCATTATTTGAAAATTGCTCCTATTCCTACATTCCGTTTGTGATTTGTTGCCAAGTTTCCATTGGTAGTAATTTTAAATATTTGTGCATGTGTCACATTATCGTTATGTGTTTCTCTATTTTCTTGGAAGTGTGGAATCATGATGTAACCATCTTTTTCCCAATCATCAGATATCAAAATTACAACAATAACATGATAAACGCACCAGTGACTCAAAGTTCTTCATTCGCAATGAAGAATTTTATCCCATTCGATAATTTCCACTTCTCACGGCTTCAGGTTTTTGTGACTTTGCGAATGTTTTTGACTGTGTCAAGGGATTGCAGCCTTAACTATCTGCTCTTAGTGAATTCCCACACAAATGATGATTTTTCTCGGACTAAGATGATGCCCTATATTATATTGTCAAACTTTGTAGCAACCGGTAGAAGAGATTCTGGAAGCTGGTGAGCAAGAGACTGCATCACATGCATGGAAAACATTTTGACATCCCACTATTTCCAATAATAACGGAAGTGAACAGCAGCCTTATCAATTCAAACTTAACATCCATACAGTTCAATAACAGTTCTAAGGATTATGTTAAATTCAAATGTCACTGTTTGTAGAATACAATTTATCCAAAATGTTCCTTTCTCGAGGTAACAATTTTTTCATTGTAGAACTGACAATTGCAGATCAATTTGCTGAGAATGGCGGTCATCTGTTTATAGAAAACCCGTGAGTAAGGCATTACACCCATTCGCATTCAGTTTCATAAAGAATAAACAGTTGTCTGGAGAATATTGTTGGTGGGTCCCGTACTACAGTAGTATATTATGTAACCATCATGTAATGTTGGTTATTAATACACGATCATCAACCGCCTTCGGCTCAATTTGTATGGTTTATGCGAGTGTATTAATAACCATTACTGGAGAGTTGCATAAGCTATTTTTTCGACACCTAATAAATAATGAAGAACTATGAATATTATATTTGTATTGAGCCTGATGGAAAATTTTACAAAATTGTTATCAATTACCTCGGGTAGTACTATTGAAAAAACTATGAACATATTTAAGTACTCTTATATTGACGTTCTGTGTACATAATTTTTTCGTCAGCCATTACGTCGTTTTGGATTTTTGTATGACGTCTATTTGACTTAAATATGACGTGGAAACGTTACAGCCCAAAGTCGTCACCTAGCCACGTTAAATGACGTCATCGTATGATGTCTGTATCAGAAATAAATATTCAAAATAACACAGGAAGCTGCATTTTCAATATCCGAAGGAAGATTGTCTTCGGTTGAACTTATTTTTATGGATTTTTGTTTATTCAACTCTGACAATTCGATGTCATAACTTATTTATTAACTTTGTTTGTCTTTGCTGCTATGGTCACAAATTATGATCTACAGTACCTACCTCATGTTTGCAGTAAATATTGATAACAATACGTTGGATTGAAGTTTTTTTTAAATAAAATTTCATGATATAGTGTTCTAATAAACAGTTGTAGATAAAATGTTGGATAAGGATTATTAACGCACTCATGTGATAACACGCAAACTTCACATGCGTGCGTTAATAATGTCCATATCTCACTAATTACGTAAATAACTATTTTCCACTCCTATACTATAAGTTGTTAATCAATTGCCAATTTTTATTTTAATGATGATACTCATTATAACACTGGTTTCTATTAGAAAACTTAACAATTGACCAATAGAAATCAGAATTCACAAATACCCAAGTAGGGGTGTAAAATGCTCCACAACACGAGTTTCGTACTATATTGCAATACGACCTACGACTTGTAATTGTATTTATAATCTTATTATTGATAATACTTGAACAACATCAACAATAGATATTTTCAGTGCGTAATAAACATCATTACGTTGATACTGACTTTGTGTTATTGACTGATTGCAGGGGGAGTCGTAGGTAAAATTATTTATTGTGCAGTTTGAAAAATTCATACCAGGTACCACTGATCTGGAAGTGGAGGAAATATTAACATTAAAGCAAGGAAGCAGAAATAATCATATATTTTTTCAGTAACCTTCATTTCATTAATTCCATGATTGCTCGTTCCAATAAAGTTAAATGTTGTATTGGAAATGCTGATTTTATTCTGAACCGAATTTTTGATGCACTCTTCCGCCACTGAAATGGATTTCCGGCTACCATGGCGTTTTGATGCAGTAATATCACCACCGGCATCATGGTTGCAGATGTTCTTCGAAACCAATGCTCTGTATATAAATTCTCAACAGGTAGATTAAGACATGCTGCTTTTCGCATTCTCCATTAGGATAATTAATGGAAAAAGTTGGGGTGAGAAAAGTTCCTGCAATAAACTTATATATTTTTCACTAATTTCGTAGTATCATAAGGCAATTAGATAGGAATCTACGACAAACGTCAAATACACAGCATGCTTGATTCAAAAATTATGGGTTCCTATTGATTGAGAATCTGTATTCTAATGGATCTCATTTTGGAACGGATTATGAGCATATTAGTGTATTATCCTATACCGTTGTAGAAAATAGTTATTTATGTATCATTCTGTATCATAGTTAGGTCTGCAAATTGAGCAAGCATGCAAAGATATTCGCCTAGGTGGATATTAAATTTTTCGTCCATCCCTACAAAAAATTGCCAACTCCTAATGGAAAACCGACTATTTTTGAATAATTTGTTGTCCACTGTGCAAAAAAAAAGTTTCAGCTTCACTATCCGTTCTTGATTATTACCAACACTAATATCCACATAAGTAACTTGACAACAGCAAATATGACTGTCTATGTCATAGTCATTTTTGCACCGTGCTGTATCATTGTGACCACAGAAGCACGTATAATGTTATTTTTTTGTAAAGGTCGACGAAAAGCACATTTTCCTATTTTCCGATTAAATTAGTTCATTATTGTGTCCCCACTCTTCAAAATAATCATATATTATTTTTCATTATCTATAACACTGTATCCACTGACCTATATAACCGGTTAAGGGCATAAATCAAAGATCAAATACTTTAACCCTTTTGCAGGGATATTGCTTAGCCCGGTCAAGGTTATCTTCTTTCCTCTATATATTTCCACCGTTTTGTTCCGTTGATTTTCCAACAAAGGATTATACACATTTATACAGATAATCATGCATTGTTTGTGTAATACTGGGCTGAAGATAATGTCGTTACATATAAAGGAACAATGGTTCGTACCTATTAAGCTTACCTTTTTGGATGTGAAAAGATTTTTGTTGTTTAGACTTCGTGTGGTGAGTTTGGTATTTTCTGGCTCACGTATTATACTGATATTCGATCCAATATTTGTCTGCATTTAAGAATCATCAAGATGTCTAGGCAGCTTTGTAGAAGCAGCTACCAAATTAATTGAGATAGTATAAGATAAAACATACAGAGTGTTCGAAAAAAGTGATGTTATCAGTGATACAGTGGCAAATAAGTAGCGTTTTCTTGGGAAGAGTGTTTCTTAACAACGGCGTCCGTATTCAAGAACATTGAGTTGAAAGGTAAAATGTCCACAGATATTCGACGATTATGTCAAAGCTACTGTTACCATTGTTTTAAGACTTTGTTCAAGTGTTTTGGAAGTTGACACGTTCCATGGATTTGTTTTGACGTATAATCAGCTTGTATCGAGTTAATACTTTCAAAAATATTATCTTATTGGATTTTACAGGAACCTAAACATTAATACAATAATACATTTTTCAATGAAACCAAAAATCACAATTGTGAAATTAGAGTAAATTGGCTCGATAACATGAAATTAGAGTAAGCTTTCAATGTCCTTAGTCCGTCGGAAACGCAAATCTCAAAATAGAGCAGAAAGTTAAGATAGTATGTCAATATTGTTGATGAATACTGAAGATGTTGGATGAAGCTGCATAACCTTAGACAAGTGAAACAACGCGATTGTCAACCTGAAAGAGATAAATTTTGATGGGACTACCGAAGTCAAAAGCCATTAAAAAAAAAATAATATCGTAACAGAATCAGTTGACCAAGATCCCACAATTAGCATGTGGAATATGATACCACAAACAAATACGTCTTTCGCAACTGAAAAGCAGCAGCCACATCTTTATCACTACAGATGAGACCAAGATTCCTTGCCAGAGGATAAACTGGATGAAGTATATTTTTGAAAAATGTCTCAAGGAAGTACTGCCACAATCCAAAATTTTTTCAATGTACCTATACCTTTTTACCTTCACGCGACAAGGATTGCTTCTGGTATCAACATTAACCAGAATTGAATAATTGGCAGTAATTTCAAACGAAAAATAAATAAGTTATCACATATAACTTGGTAATGGTGATGTGTATAATATATACTTTTTAGAGAAACGCTTAACGATCGAAAATCTCCCTTCTTTGTGCCTGTATGCCCCTGTACTTAGTTGTTGTCGTTGTTGATTGAGTTACCATTATCTGAATCGATGTATTAGTGAGTATGCAGAAGCTCGGATTCGTTGGCCTACACAGTTTTATGATCCTTCAGACTAAATATTATGGTTTAAGTTCATTTTCCACGTTGCGCCAAATCGCAGCGACTTGTTGCTGGGACAAATTGCTGCGAGAAACAGTACAATCAGCTTATCGATAGTTTGTTGCTGCGACACATCCAGGCATAGAAGTGACGTAACGTGTGGCCAACTTGATAACTTGATTGACAGTGACAGCAATGTCAGAGCGGAGCAGCCAATAGAAATTGATGGTGCGACAAAATCCAGCAGAAAAGTTACCAAGTCACAGCGACTTCTCGCACGAAAATAGAGCAAGTTCTAGTTTATTCAACCGAAAAAAAAACGCCAAGCTGCATGCAACTTTTTTGAGTTGCAGCGTCAACGCGCACCGTGGATAATGGAATTAACATAGGTGAATACACGTCAAGATTTGAGATACAAATTTGACTATACTTCAATAACCACAAAGTTAATTCTCAAGCGTTAGAATTGTTTATTCGTAAAAACGGCTAGCATTTTGAAAAGCATTTTGAAAACTCACTATTGCATATTTTATCTGTCGATCAAATTCATTCCAATTTGTTTCCAATAATTCCTTGTTAAATTGATTACTGCATCATTTAATAATACTAATATTAATACTGAGCCAATCAATCGATCAATCAATCAAAGCACCGTGTAACTAGCGCATTCTATGAAAGTTGAAAGAAATTCATGCAGTTTCAATTTGATGTTATGAGTAATTTAGATATGATTGTGAGAAATATGTATACGAATTTGCTGTTGAATGATATAACTGTATGAAAAACTGAGAAGCAGTAGTTCGTGTGGTTGAATATTCTGCTGGTTTGTCATTCATGTTCGAATTAAATGGAAAATTATGCTTCAATCTTTTGGATTTTCCATTAGCAAAGTTGACGTTGGAATCACAAGCTGAAAATAGAGAAAGAAGTTCATTTCCCACATTTATTGCGCTTTGCATATTTTATAACGCACTATAAAATCAACTCATGCGTATGGTACAGCAGGTCAAATATTCGCTGCTTTACGGGATGATTCATCACTATTGGGACTTAGGCTCAGAGCCCATTAGGAGTGTTTGGACCAGCGCGTATATGGCGATATGACCAAATATGCCTCATGAATGTATATTGGGTGAATATTCAGAGAGGCCTAAGAGATATATTGTGCCTTAATATGTATCAAAAAAATATTGTCGTGGAAGACAATTAATTTTTATTAATAACTGTTATCAAAATCGGCCCAGAGGCAGAGCTTTAGATAAGAAATATAATTTCATGTAATATCTTGAGGGGGCGATAGGATGATAGTGAAAAAAGATGATGCCCAATAGGCGATTACCCCGGCTGACTTTTCAAAATGCACTAATTTGAAGGTACAGATACGCCGAAGGCTATACAACTAGGAAAGGGCTCAATTCTGGAGATGATCGAATAGGCATCGATCACGGTGACCGCACTACAGTTGAGGTTTGATAAATTCTGGATAGTGCAATGGTTAGTTATTTTTCAATAATAAATCGGTATATTAAACGAAACACACTTCAAAGCCATAATATAGAGGAAATTGCTGATGTATATAGGTGAGTGGTGATATTCATAACTACCTTTATAATAATTAATACTTGTGATTATTTTTTTCACTTGTCAAAATATGACATTTTGGTGGTTTAAACCAATAGCAATACATCATTCTAGCCAATAATTCGTATTATACTGACTATTTCACTAGAGTAAATTAATATCTGACAAAATTTGAAGGTTTTGAACTTGCAATTTTGTGTCTTGTCTCTTGTCGCAGCAATTTTTTAACGTTTGATATATCAAATCTATGTGTATAAAATTCTATCACTCTGTGATAAAATTCAATATAAAATCTTTGTGAGTGGTTTCTAAGGAAACTAAGTTGTTTATTTATTTATTTAACTGTTTAAGAATTATTAAGACTGTTTCAAAAATTTAAATAAGTATTATTAACATGATTTGTGAATAATTCAATGATTGAAATAGAGAGTACAATTCTAGAACCACAACGTAACGTAACTGAAACAAAAACCACAACGTGGTGTCGCCGGTGACCCTTTTTGAAATTGCTTCTAATGTGGCACGAAGAAAATATATGCGTTGACTATAGGATATAAAAGTGATAAATAACTATGAAAAACTATGATAAACAAATAAACGATAAAATGAACATATTTGATACATAAAGAAACTTAAAAACAAATTCTTAGTAAAAAATAGAAGATCAAGTGAGATTACAATTTACAGTCTTCACAAATGCTGAATTGGTCTTCTGCGCACATATTTTTTTTACAATGAACGCAAACATGACGTCCTTTTAGGTCCCGAGATCTGGGGTAAAAGTAACAACGACGTGAACTGTTTTGGGGTTCTCGAGGCGGGAGTTCGTCCGGATATCCAAGGTAGTCGCGAATAGATTGTCTTAATTTTCTTGGCAAGCGTTCATTTTCTGATCCTTGCTCCATATAATCGACTACCAAAACGTCAGATAATTTTTTTAGAAAATTGGATCGAGTATCACCTTGGTCCAACATTTGGAACTGATGCAGTACAAATGAATTGATTCCAGCAGCGTCTAACATACCATATAAAATTCTTAAAGGCCATCTTCCTGATTTTTCGGGCAACAGTTTTTGAGTGACAAAGCTGGTCAAAGTTTTCGCTTTTTATCATTCATTTTCCTGTAATAATAATAATTAGGACCACGAAAAAATAAAATGAACGTCTAAACTTACCTTGAAAAAGGTATAACGCAAACCACAACGTGGGGTCAAAACACACGGATAGCTTATAGCCGGCGATAATAAAATTTTGGCCGGAAAACACATATGCACATCATAAGCTACCAACAAGTACTGAAGCTACATGGACCCACAGCTCGGAGACTAAAACGCGCCCAATCGTATTCGGGAAAAACCAAACGGCTGGGTCACGGGCGACCCCACGTTGTGGTTCTAGGGAATACAATGAAGACAAAAAAGTCTGCGTGGGAACAGTTTAGAATGTTTCTGGACGCACGGGATTATACGTTAGGAAAGGATACCACTGAACAAGTTATAGCAAAAATTCTTGAAGATTATGGTTTTAACATGAAAAAAAGAGATGGAACTGATTATACTGAGGCTAGTGTGAAAACACTTTGGAATACGACTCCCCAAATGGTTCAGGAAAAATATTATCTAGGATTTAACATCAAAATTGATCCATCTAAAGATATTACCTATGAATTTGCTAGATTGGCCAGGGATACAAAATGTAAAAAGCTTCAGGCTGAACCTGAAACCATAAAAAGGAGTTCTAACGCGTTTACCAAAGAAGAATTGATGGAAATGGTAGATAGGTATTCTGAAGATAATCCTGATGGGTAACAAAAAAAGTTTTTTCATTTATGTTCGTTCGAATTAGCATGGCGTGGGAATGAAGCTGCTTATTGTGATATTAATTACTTTGAAAAATAATATGATAATGGAGGTAATTTTACTGGCAGGATAGGATATAATCCAATCTTTTCCAAAACGACACAAGGAGGTTCAAAAGCTTTATCTGGCAGTAAGTGGCTGGTGAGAAATAATGCTAACAACTTGTGTCCCGTTCGTTTATTTATAAAAATTATTGTAAAATGAGAATCCAATCCTCATACAACAACAACAAGATTATTTTTAACAGTACATCCAAATTGGGAGAAAGGAATATGGTACAAAAATTCACCATTGGGAATCAATACAATTCCAAAGTGGACGAAAATATCGGCAGAATCAATTGGTATAGACACAGAAAAATAAAAATAACCAATCATTCACATAAAGCTTCTGCAATATCTGCATTAGCAAAAGAAGGAGTTGGTGAACAAGAAGTAATTGAGCCTACAGGACATTCTTCTGCCCATTCTTTGAAACCATATTTACAATTAAATGAAGAACACCATTTCCAACTTATGGAGAACTTTCGGGAAAATAGAAATAAAGAAAAGGAATTCTCAGTTTTTAACTTAAGTTCATCACAGGTTATGATGCAAAACAATTCCCAAAATAATGCTACAACGTACATTATAATAATTGTACTTTTTACATAAATAAGTAATTTTTTTTCATAATGTTATTATTTTTTCGGCTTTGTATAATTGATGTTTGCAATGAATAAAAGGTTGGACATGATTTTTTAGTTTTTCTTCCGTGAAATAGTCATGTCGAATACCACCAAATTAAAAACTTTGTAAGGTAAAATTTTTCTCTTGTCGCATCCAAGTTTGTTACTTTTAGGTAATTTTGCTCATGACATTTGTTAAAAATGTTATTCGCAAAATTTCCAAGCAACAAACTTTCATGACAATCGAAAAATTTTGCCGACAAAATTTTCACTCTCGTGGTATTATATATGATTATTTTTTTCACTTGTCAAAATCTGACATTTTGCTGGTTTTAACCAATAGCAATACATTATTCTAGCCAATCATTCGGTATTATACTGATAATTCTGCTTCCTCATCGATAATACCCTGTTTACATTGAAAAGTCAAAATGTTACTATGAATTTGTCATTATTGACAACTAAAAGTGCTTCAAAGTTTATTGAAAAATGAACACAAACCGATTCAGTGCCATCACCCAAGATAATATTGAACATTCAGGTGATACAAAATTTTTAATTGTTGAAAAAAATAATCCTCCCAAATACAACTCGCTCTTCAAATTTTATCACATAATTTTTTATTTTTATCACTCAAACTATTGCCAAATGAACAAGTTTTCGTGGAAAAAAAAATTATCGATAAAATTTGAAGCACTCGTGGTATTACCTTTGATAATACCTTGTTTACATCGAAACGTCAACATTTTACTTTGAATTTGTTATTATTGACAACCATAAGTGCTTCGAAGTTTATTGAAAAATGAAGACAAACCGATTGAGTGCCATCACCCAAGAGAATATTGAACATTCAGGTAATACAAAATTTTAAATTGTTGAAAGAAATAATCTTCCCAAATACAACTCGCGCTTCAAATATTATCACATAATTTTTTATTTTCATCACTCAAACTTGTTTATTTAAGGCAAAAACATTCAAACAAACCGAATTTAGATAAAATCCCTTGTCCTAACGGTCTCATGATTTTATCAATCGGTTTGTTTTCATATTTTTGCCAAATAGACAAGTTTTCGTGAAAAAGAAAAAATTATCGATACAATTTATAGCACTCGTGGTATCACCTTTGATAATTATTTTAGCCTAAACCTAATCAACGTGGTGAATGAAAAAGCTTTTTGATGTAATTATATAAAAATACTTTGTCTGCTGGCCAAAGTAGAGCATAATTGCATGTGGGGTAAGTTTTTTATCTTTGTTCACTCAATCATTAGGGTATGTTTTGCGTTGATTTCTAATTAGTCCATATTGCTTTAAGCAAATACCATATTTAGAAAAATGCCTGACTGCAATACGAAGCATAAATCAGTCTTCATAGAAGAACATAATCATAAAATGTTTTTAATAGTTTTATGAAATACGCCATTAGTAGACAGATATCGGCTATTTTTCCTAACCTCTCACCGATGCGGCGTAGATTTGTAGTCTTGCCAAACTACAATGAAAAATAATGGAGAAACTTAGAATTGAAACGCTGTCAAATAATTTAATATACGTATACAACCGTTGAAAAATACGAAATCGAACCACCTTGTATAAAATATATTCCAAACTTATGCAGCTTCAACTAAAACAACAAACTGTTCAATTATGCCGTCCTCAAAAATGGCTGCCTGCTCTTAACTATTCAAATAAGTCCCATGCATCTGAAGCGTGAATTAATATAAAACAATTACTTCAAGACTTGTGTAAAATGAGTCCTCAAGCGCAGGCGGAGGTTCATGGAACGTAAAAGAGTAGAACGAAATTAATTAAGGTATGGCTGACATGGGCAGAAGCAGAAAAAGAAGTTTTGTTTTATGGAGCGTCACATCTGGGACATTATTTATTCTAGCAGGCCATGAAACGATTCAGAACGACCCTTTAGCGGTGTTTCCCGAGTCGCAAATGGTCGCGCTCGCCATCTTGCACAAATTCTGAGGATTGCCGTTCACTGGCTGAATACTTACTTGGGACAAGTTTTATCGTTTTGTGTAAATAAAGCAAGAAACGGCTTTTTCCGGGAGGATCGCCGAGTTGTGAGTGACCTCTGGACCAATAAATTTAGAGAATGTTCCACGTAATTTTGTCGTACTGTTAATAATTCAAGCTTATACTAGTTCTTTATGTGCCTATCCTGTCTAATCTCAACGTTAAATTACTTTCATTGAATGTTTTCAGCATTGAATTTTTTGCAAATACTCCAATTTTCGTCGTTACATTTACGTTAATCTATTCTTGCCACGTTTACTATAACTCGCTAAGTTCCCGATGGATTTTGGAATTTTCATCATAATTTATAATTTTAGATTTGAATTAAGATTAAATATGAGAATAATTGAAATAAAATGGAGAGTTCTTGATAAAATGTCACTTTTTAGTTTTGACATACATTCATAAGGACTAAATGCAACAGAAATTGTTAGGTCTTCATAGCCAAACGCTATAGAGGTTCAAGAGCCGAAAGTTATGGATTTCAGGTATTAGGAGCGAACTTTAAAGTGAAAAACGTGGAGCGTATGCGACTGTTCCATATGAATATGAAAAATTGCTATCGCTGAAAAAGTCTATCGATTCATCCACATAAGTGATAGAATAAAACGATTTCTCACTTTTAAGTTTGTGTTAAGAAAGTGGTATATCAAAATCCTCTTTATTCCACATATCACTCTTATCACTTAAATTAACACAAGATTATTGTACTTCATGGGGTGGATTTGAGCTGTGTAATGCGGAACTGTTGCCTATCAATCAGACGGGAAAAACTGTCAACTATCAATAACGGGACACCGAAGGTGGGGTTACAGTTTTCCGAGTATAATTGCTAAAGGAAGCAGTTCAGAATGTAAACAACACAAATTCACTATGTATCAAGCTTACCAAACCCGAAAGATGTAAGAGAACATCCGGCCCGTATTCCTTGCACTATTTTTTTAATTCACCAACATTTTTGTTTAAGAAGTAGGTTGTAAATACGTAATAAAGTGCAATTTGTTAATCAACCTCTACATTATCACAATGTCCATATGAATATCGAAGAAATGCCAGCTCTAACGTCAGATGCTACTTCCGCTCCAAGTGCTCCGTTGATTTGCAATATATCAATAAGTACATCACCAACAAAGTAAAATGCCTTCACTTTTCAATAATAATTATGCTTCAAATTGTTTTATTAATTCATAGCTCATTCATTTCGATAAGTTATTTCTCAAACGTTTTCGCAGAAATCTCAAATTTCACGCATAAAATGACCAAGGACCCTTTGGTCAAATTCTAAGCTTATATCAATGATAACAATGTTGGTAAATTAAAAAAAAGGCCGATCGTGGAAACTTTATTTATAAATTATTAAGAATATATGCATTTCTATTGAAGCATGCAATTATCAAACACGCAGTCAATCAATCAATTCTATTGAATAATGCTCGATACTCTTTGTCAACTTGTAAATATGGTTCAAATGAGAATAAATTGTTCTGTCCTGTTATTTTCAATAGAGCTTGTTCTTAAATTCCGCTTTCACTCAATTCGCTAACTGCTGCCGCTCAATTCAAGTGGTTTGTAATTTTAACACGCTTGACATCCATACCAATGCCTTTTTCCATCCTTGTGGTAAGAATTTAGTTCCATGATTTAGTTGTTGAGGAAAATGTCAAACTATCCATTTCAGATACTCACACCGCAATAATTCATTAGCGTTTCCAACTATGTGCACTAGTGCGCACCCAGCTCGACTTTTTACAGTGCCAGTACATTCATTTCCAGAACTCACCCGAATGTCATGCAGAGAAATCCGTGAGTTCGGCAATGTGCATGGCACGAGTGCAGTGTAATTTTTATTCGGTGGGTTGTCACCTCTCGGGGAGAGTTCTAACTTTTTGGAACTGAAACTTCCAGCAGTCCGCTTAAACATAACCTAATGTTTCCAATGATTAATAACGTGCCCAGTCAAACTTGAAACGTCAAGCACATTGAACAAAAAAGGGAGAGCGGGCGCCATACTATTTCGTATTTACTCCGTTGATAACTGAACTGACACGGTGCCAGCTTTTTTTGTAACCTCACTTGCGTCTTAGAGTTTCGAGTTTCCACCGGGCTAGTGTAAAATAGTCAAATGCGCATTATGGAATGAATAAGTAGAAAAAAGGTAGAACGTGTCGCGGGACACACGATAGGAACTTTAGTTCCTTTTGAGAAAAAATTATGTAATACATTTGACTTTAGAGATAAACGATTTCCATATTCTTTGGTGGATGAGTAGTAAGCATACCAGACTCTCACGCGGTAGACCCGGGTTCGATTCCCCCTGAGGAAATTTTTTTTTACTGTTTATTTTATTTTTAAATAGTTATTCTGTTTGTTATTAATAACGACAACAGGTAGACGTTTGAAATATTTAGCAGAATATTTATTATTATACAGGGTGGGGCAATCTTCTGACATCGGAGGATTACATCGTTGTGGTGATAGATAGAACTTTATGGTTTTGTGTGAGCTAATACAGTTACTGAGGGCACATTTTGAAAATACTTTCGATTCTACAGGGTGTTCCAAAACAACGTAGCAGCACAAACTTGCATTTTTTCAAACGGAACGTACTATATTTTGTCCAAGAAAATATAGTACTCTAATATATTATAAGGGTGTTTTACAAAGATATGGCCAATTATTAGCAAAAAGACCTCCTTTTTAACACTCTTCAGAACAGTAAATTAAAATAAATCAACAGGTCTTTGTATTCAAATGTCATACAGACATCATTGGCTGTGCTCAGTATTAATTAATTTTTTCATTTGTGGCTTCTTTAATACAGGGTAAAACAAAACGCAAATCAAGCAATATCTCAAAATTTTTAAATGAATCACCCTATAAGTCTTTTTACAATTTATTAGTACAATTAATAAACTTTCATACGATGTAGTAAACTTAGGGCATTAGTTAATGGAAAATCGTAGATATTTCATGATAATGGTCAAAAACAAGTATTTTACATACACAAATTAAATGGTAATTAATTTTCACATGCATAAATTCTAATCGTAATTTTGGATGCATATACATTATCTAATCAATGAAATAAAATGTTTGCTAATACCATAGGTACCTAGAATTACCAAAAATTTCATATGTATTCATCTTCCACTTTCAAGAATTGTTATTATAGGCTTGTTTGAGAATGGCCGAAGCATAATCAAGCCCTATTTTTGATTATATCAAGTGGGCTACTATCAAAATAGTATCTACTAATAAAAATGTCAAAGAAATATTGCTGTATTTTTCGTTTTTTTCGTAGCAATAGTTAACTTATGGTTCCAACAAGATGGAGCATCTGTATATCAGAAATGGATTTCTTTTTATGGGGATACATCAAGCAACTTGTGTATCAAACGGAACCTACTACCAGAGAAGACGTGAAAGAAAGGATTCGTAACGCATTTACCACAAAAACTCCAGCTATGTTGGAAAGAGTTTTTGAAAAGAATTGTATGGAAGTAAATGGTCGCCATTTTGAACACTTAGCATAAACTACTATACTTTTTATAGAATGTCAATGTTCATTTATGAAAATGTGAGTGTTCTTATAATGTTGGTTTTCATAATTGTTAGTTTTTCAAAAATAGAGAAAGTTAGAAAATAAATTACAAGCTTGCATTTCACATAACTAAGATATACTGTTTGTGGGGTAATTATTTCGTAAAGACTACAAACTGCTTTTATATTTATTAGTACTATAACGACATTAGCCTACTTACAGTAAACACAAATATTTCTTCCAACATAATTCCTTCTCTCCTTCCTCTAATGGTAAGAGTAGAAGTCAAAGATATTTTAGATGCATCCAAAATTACGATTAGAATTTATGCCTTAGAAATGTTAAACTTCACAAGATGTTGCATGTAAACATTAATTACCATTTTATTTGTGTATGTAAAATACTTGTTTTTGACCATTATCATAAAATATCTACGATTTTCCATTAACTAATGCCCTAAGCTTACTACATCGTTCGAAAGTTTATTAATTGTACTAACAAATTGTAAAAAGACTTGTAGGGTGATTCATTTAAAAATTTTGAGATATTGCTTGATTTGCGTTTTGTTTCACCCTGTATTAAAAAAGCCACAGATGAAAAAATTAATTAATACTGAGCACAGTCAATGATGTCTGTATGACATTTGAATACAAAGACCGTTTGATTTATTTTAATTTACTGTTCTGCAGAGTGTTAAAGAGGAGGTCTTTTTTATGCTAATAATTGGCCATCTCTTTGTAAAACATCCTTATAATATATTAGAGTGCTATATTTTTGTAATGCTCTTGGTGAGATCTTTTCGATTCTTGAACAAAATATATTACGTTCCATTTAAAAAAATGTAAGTTTGTGCTGCTACGTGGTTTTGGAACACCCTGTAGAATCGAAAGTATTTCCAAAATGTGCCCTCAGTAACTGTATTAGCTCACACAAAACTATAAAGTTCTATCTATCACCACAACGATGTAATCCTCCGATGTCAGAAGATTGCCCCACCTGTAGATAATGGTACGGTACCCTTCTTGAGGGAGTCCGACTGGCAACATCTACTCATAACAGCATCGTATATTTTAAAAAAGGGAAGCAGTAGCATTGTACAAATTGTACATTAAAGAACTGTATGTTTATCACAAGAAAATTAGTGAAGACATAAAATTGAATTGGTACGATTATGGATGAAATTGTTGAACATTTTTAATTTCAAGTTATATTTATTTTACAGTATATTCAAATGTCTATTTTCTAGATTTTTTCTTGAATGGATCGTAGAAAAAATATAATGTTCGAGTCGTGTTGATTGTCCATATCCACACTAGTTGCACAAACTACTATTCTGCACAGTTTACAAAATGGAAATGTAGGCCATCAGTTAACTAAACGGATATGACTTCATATACATCCTAGAACGTATATGAAATCCACCAATCAGTATTCGAGCTTAGTATCCGTCATACATCTTTTTTCAATTTAAAAGAAACGTCAAAATAACTTGTCAAAAAAAGTTTCTCATAGAAGCGCACTGGATCAAGAATATTCATTTACAAAGAATAAAATGGGTATTTAAGGGGACCTCAGATTTCATAAAATTATGTATAGGTACATCTGACGTTATAGATAAACAACTTTTATACTTCTCAGTGGTCGAGTAATAAGCAATCCAGACTCTCACGCCGTAGAACCCGGGTTCGATTCCCGTGAAAAAGTTTTTGTTTCAATTGTTACTTTTATTTAAAAAAAATAATTATTCTGCTTGATAATAATAACAACAACAGGTAGACGTTTGAAATATTTAGCAGAATATTCGATTCGATTTGAACCTTACTAAAAACATCTAAATATGCAAAATTAGATTATCAACAACATTATAATTGAAAACTGTTCTTCTAACAACACAGGAAATTCATTGGCATTGACACATGACAAGTGATTTTGAGGAAAATAAAAAATCGTGTTCGTTTTGCTCAAATGTCGTGACGATTGAGGCGTCACGCACAAGTGGTTGAAGCCCAAATAAACGTGAGCAACAAAAGTTACATGTTACTTTTGCCTCTGTCAAAGTGACAATTGCACTGTGGCATTATTGAAAAAATAGGCAATCTTGTGGTTGACTGTTACAGGTAACGTGATGATGAGGCAGGTGACGGTTGCGTGATGACGTTGACAGACCGCTGTTACATAGTAACGTCACAGAATACAACATCCCAACAAAAAGCGAAGCTTGTGCTATTTCACAATTAATTTTCTGAGTGCGCATGTCTGACAGTCGCCATTTTAAGCCCGTTATCTGTCAATGACATGTGATTCTATTGTTTACCAAATAATTTTCTTTGCTGTAAGCTTTCTGATGATTTAAATATTTTTTTGTGTTTTGAACGATAAAATTTGTTTACAAAATTACATTTATTAGTTATGGCGCCAAAAACGTGTGCAATTTGTGCCTGTCATTCAAGTGATGGATGGATAATTGAAGAACACAACAAAACTTCGATATTCATGGAAAAAAGTTTACTGTCGCATCTTTTTTATAACTTCGTTGTCACAGATATCAGTACATTTTCTCTGGGTCTAAAATTTAATTCAGAATCTGGTGAAGTGTAACTTTTAAATATGTAAATAATGGAAATTTTATATTCAAGCATAACACTTATTGTTATTTTTTATCATCATCTACTGAAATTCTTTCTATTGTGAACTGATATTATAAATATATAATTTTTTATTATTGTATTGGTTTTTTAGACTCAGCCTATCCTACCATATAGTGCTACATAAAAACATACTCACACATATAATTTCGATAACAATATAGAAAATAAGAATAATTTGGTTAAACAATAGCTCATTATTTTTAATAATGGATGGTACCTACTCCAAAAACAGAAGCTGAAACTTATATTTACATATTTTTCACAATATTTGTTAAGCTGTTGAATTAACTTAAACAATTTATAAATGCAGTTGAACAATTAAAACTTTGTCGAAACAAGTCATAAAAATAAACAATTATTATTTGAGATACTTTGGTTTCACTTTTTTGCGTGTAGTTAACATTCAATTTACATTTTTTTAACCATTTTCTTGGTGTAACTTGATCCGTTATCTGTCAACGTCAGTTTGAAAGTCACGAAATTCTGCTCTCAAAACATAAAAGGATTCACGCCGGCTTTCGTTCCTTGTTTGGCTGGTGTATTCTGTGGTTACGTCTTCAATTCTGAGAACTGAAAAACTCTCCACTTAAAAAAGTTATTATGGTCAAGCTCCAGCTGCTTGATTTGGAATAAGATTTAAATATTTCCATCATATAAATCCGCTACCGCACGAACTGACCATTCTTGTTCCATAAATATCACATGTCCTAGTTAAAATTCATCGAATTAAACGTAATAAACAAGTTTTGATATAAGAGCTCTCGTCCCGTTGCGTTGTTGACAATCTATGACAATTGTCAACCTTTAACTTCAACTTCAATCATTCCAGTTGCACCAATGAGGGTGGGTATTATAGAACAATGTTGACATATAACTACTGAAAGTAACTTGTAAAATGCCGTCACATGTTACAGTTAACTTGAAAATGGAGTAGTTAACTTTGTCGGAAAAAAGGGATATCGATTAAAGTTAACTTTGTGGAAAACCTGGTTTCTCCTCATTACAAAAGTTTACGGCTCGTCTATCTACTCAGATTATTGAGCTTAGAAGGGAACAAAAGAAAAGTTCGACACCGGTAACGAATACTCTAAACTCACAGACAAGACAAAGCTTCACCATTAAAATTAAATTAAAACTCCATTTTGAAAAATCTAGTGTATATTTTCATGCCTTCTCTTTTTTAAATCTGGAAATGAAATTTCCATGGAACCTAGAGTTGACTTGACTTAACTCCGATATAACTCCAAAACAACAACAATTTGGAAATCCGGTCACTTTAAAATTGTCTATTCAATGATAAGCAGTGTTAAGAAATTATTTCTCGGTTTTCCAGTGTTTTATATAATATGTATATCTATCCTATATTGGATCTCAATATAATTTAAGAAACGGATGAAATTGTCCCTATGTAGTTTGTTATTTTCACTGCACCAAAATGCAGATTTATGCTGTCAAAAGTTCACAAACTTACAAATACTTTGGATTTGGCTTTGTTCTGGGAGTGGGATCTATTTTTGTCAATGAAGTTTCCGTTTCAATGGGCAAGGTTATCAGTACTTTAGCTTATTGTGTTGGATGTTATATAAGCGATATTCCATGTGATGAAAAAAGTACCTGAGAAAACACATGAACAGGAAGTTTCCATAGATGGATGAGAATAGCTGGGGAAAGAGAAAGCTTGGAATTATATTGCTGCAAGCATACTTTCATCCCATGCAGAGGTTTGAGTCATGTTATTGAAATGTGTTCCAAAAAAGTTCAATTTCCTGGTATGTGATTGGAATTAATGGAAATTAATTTCAAATTTGTGTGATGTTCAATATCAATATATCAATATATGTTTAATATCAATACAGAATAAATCATTCATTAACATCAGTCCTCTTAAATTCAATTTTCACAAATACCACTCAAGCAATCGAAATTGATAGATTATTTCACGAGTAACGAGACGTAATCTGCGAGAAATCACGAGATCGTAGCTCAAGGAATACCCGAAGCTCTTGTGATCCTATCATTAATTGTCATCAGTGACAGCATACGAGAAAAACGAGAATCATTTTGTTCTTAAGATTCAGTTGTTTTTAATTTGTTAGCATCAACTGCTTTTCCAGCATTTTCGTTAATTCAATGAAAATCGTCGAGAATTCGTTGAGGGATCAGCTTCAAATGTTTTGATATTTGATCCAACCGAACTGTATTTTGCGCTTGATATTCATTGTATGGCTTTATCACCTGTATATCAACTCCAGCTTTCTCTTGCAGCATTGCAATACTTGCAGCTATCATGTCCACTCCAGCAGTTTGGTTTTGACTGTCATTATCCAAATATTCACTACGATTGAAGTTTAGTTCATTCGATTTCGTTTTCACACTTTTTGGACCGTATGCTATGGTGTCGTTTATAGCGTTTTCAATATATTCAACCAAACCGTTACTTTCTCTGTTAGCGTCATGAAAATCTTTCTTTATTGCTTGCTTCAAAGTATGCAAACTGATCTCTATAAGCTCTTCGTCCTCTTGTTTCACGTTTATATTGTTAATCATGCGACTTGGAATTTTTATATAGGTAAGTATATGATAATGACAAAGATGAAAATAAGTGACAAATGTCATTTGTATCAATCAGCAGCTATTTAATGGACCGGTCCCCTGTAGTGTCGATAAGCAAGTTTGGGTCATGGGCAATAGCCTTATTCTACTTCTTTTTCACAATAAACTCGATGGTGAGGACAGCTTCCCATAATACAAAGGAAATATTTTCAAAAACTTCCATCCCAGCACCTATAATTCCTGATTTAGTTATTCCACTCTTGAAAAGCTTACTTTATCAACAAATTAATTTGCATGCATTTGCAATTATTCACACTCTTCGTACTATCATGATCCTCATATTGATGAGCGACTCCCTTTCACATTTATTCCATACATTCCATTCCATTCGGAGTGCCATTTCCGAGTAGAGAGATCCTTTGAACTGCCCCAATGACTAATTAGAATACATTTTAGATGGTTGGAGAAAATTTGCTCTCGTTAAAGGGGTTACATCACACGATCCACGTTTTAAATACATACCTATTCAAATGGAGCTCAAACGGAGTGCTTTCAGAGTACACTGTGATTTTATTCGCTGCTTTATTTCCATAATTGATTAATACATTCGGTATATTTTTTTAAGTGACGGAAGGAATATTAAACAGTATAGGTGCTATTTGTAAAATATCTTCAAAATTGTGACGATATACAGAATCAATTTGAATGGTACCAGCATTGCAGTTTGGGGAAACCGCAAAAGTTACAAGATAGGTTGAATAAAATTGGAGAACACCAATAGAATGATACAAAAATATGTCAGAAATAAATATTTTCTACTGGCCAGTAAGTTGACAATTATTGCTTCTTCTACCCAACTGAGGAGTTGAATTTTTATATTAGTGGTTAATAATTTTCTATTAACCTATGTCAATAATGGACAAATTCAAATATTCTGAGAATTCAGGGATAGTAGCTCAATAAAAACTTGTGCAACATGATTTTGTATGCCCAGGATATTGTCTTTAACATATTTGCTGCGCTTTAAATTACCCATCAACATAAAATCGTTTGAATAAAAATACCATTAGCTTTAAATTTGCGCTCAACCAAACATCACTGATGACATAACGAGTACGTTCATAATAAATATTATGGAAAATTGACAGTGTACTTGTCAGTCAGACGACGCTGTAAACGCTTCTCGTGGTGAGTTTGTGAATTATTTCCACTTTTTGTCTCAAATTTGGCTAGTAGTGGAATCTACTCATATTTCTATTCTAAATAAAACTTAAAGTTACTAATTTACTGCACTTCAATAATAAAAAATGAGAACTCTTAACCAATAATTATTTCGAATACTACCCTCATATATTAAAAATCCCATATGAGGCGGGATCTTATCGGCGAAAAGATCCCGCTAGCTATCGAAAAGATCTCGCCAGCTATCGAAAACTTCTCTGTAGGTCCGTAACTATAGTAGCTAGTGTAAAATTGCGTATTTTTCATTGTGTCTTATGCCAAATTTCAAAATTCGTAGAAATGTCGCGATTCGGACAAGATTCTTCAAGTTCAATTCAAGAAAAAGTGACCGAAAGTAAGCCCAAAAATACAATACTCTTATTTCTTCTACTCGAAAAATATCCTACCGAATTACACAATTACACTCGTGCTCTCGTGCACTCGAGATAAACCTGATAATTTTTTATTCAAGCATGTTGTCAGTAAAAACTGCATTCGGTTATTTTCATATTTTGTCAAAAGATCTTCCATAAAAAAGTATCGGTAATTTTGATGCACTTGATGTAATTACTAAGTGAAATATCATCGTTATAATGACAAAGATTACATTTGATGTGACACCTACTTGATGTTATTTTGGCTAGACCAAATAGTATAATTAAAGTAATTAAAAACATACAACTTGCAAGATAACTCCAAACTCATTTCATTTGATGTTACCAATATCATCTTCAAAATTCCTGCGAAAGAATGCATAATAGAGGATGAAAATATTAGTTCAGTAATAATATCGGATATGCCCAATTTGCTTGATGTATGTATTAAATAAAACTATTTTACCTTTGACAATTAATAGGGTATATATATAAAAATATATAAAAAAAACATTTTTATCGATAGTTTGGGAAGAAAAATGTTTGAATGTAACATTCAAAAAGATGTATGTAGTTGACATATTAACTTATATGTAGTGATTGACAATTAGCTATATTGTCCAATCATATTGATAGTTTAAACCCGAAAATCAAATTCACATTATTAAAATAACCTAGTTGATTTTCTCAATTCAAAAATTCGAAAAATCAATAATATACTTGATTTTCCAATTCACAGAAAACCAACACATACTGATAAGACTATACTTATCCTATAATTTCAATTCTCCAATGTCACATGAATTAGCAGCATATTATTTAATGATACACAGTGCATTTTAAGTTCCTATGAACAAATATAATTTGAAATTAATATAATTGAACAAATAGCCACATCCAACGATTATCCATAAATGTAATGAATGAATTGAAAAAAAATGGCATTGCAGCTAATATTTCCTGAAAAAACCAATAAAATATAAAATTACAAAACCATATGATAATAATATTCATAATAGGGAATATTTCAAAAATAATATCTTCAACAATAGATAGAATAATTTTTAAAGCAGAAAGCAATGTCAGTAAAAAATTGTTAAATGTAAAAAACAGAAATATCCCCATAAAAAAAGTCTGGGATATAATTATGAACTTAAATGTCCAGAATTTAATGCTGTCTGTATCTAACAATCTAATTCCTTAAAAATAAAATTCTGTGTCCCCCAGGGCAGTATAATACTAGGAACTCATTATTCAATATTCATACATATGATTTTATGTCTTGTCTCAACTAAATAAATTATCATTTTTTCGCAGATGATACTCAGCTGTACTATTCCTTCGATCACGAAGATCTTTTAGGAGCCTCTCAGAAAAAAGGTGAAAATCACAATATTTTTAAAATGTCAGAAAAACATTGCCTAAAAATTAATCCTAGTTAATCGGCTGTTCTATATTTCTGTGGATAGGAGTATCGTCAAACTATAGTGAACACAATATTTCGCTTGAAATAAACGGAACTTATATTCCGGTTGAAAAATGCTGCAAAAATGTAGGCCTTATAGTTGATACAAAATTCCGCTTTCGAGAATGAATAACAGTAAAATTGAAAAGCGCGCACGCCTCATTGAAATTATTCTATCCTCAGAAACCAAAAAAATTATGTGATGCTCCAGTGATGCTCCAGTGATGCTACACAGTAAATGGCTCATGTCTTGATACTAAATATTCCCAACGAATTCTTATGTAAAATTGATTTATGGAAAATTTCGCACATATTTTGAAAAAATTGTAATGGTTGAACGGTTTTTTATCAGAAGAAATTTATAACAAAACGCCGGCTTATTTACATACCGAAATAACGTCCATAAAATACTTCAATCTAGAATTGTAACTGGGATTGGAGAAAATTTGTTAACCTACGATGCGGCCAAACTGCAGAGGGCACTGATTATCAACAATCGTAATGTCAAGATGTCAAAATGGAAGGAAAAATAAACAAACCACTTGAAAAACTTTGTTGTGTTCCGTTTTGCTGAGACAAAACGAGTGCTTAACATCGGTTTCCAAAACGTGAACCTGAAGTATTTGACTCCTGGCTGAGAAATATTAATAATGTGAAGTCACATTGCATGCCTTCAAAACAAATATACCAAAATTTCCGTGTTTGTGTTAGACACTTTACTGATGACTGTAAAGTACCAGGAAAAAGATGCTGAAAAGAAAAGCTGTTCTCACTTTATTCATTCCAGGTAATTACCTAAATTTAATATTAGATGCAAGTCTATATGTTAATTAATAATCAGGATTTTCATTTTATGGTGTAAAAAAGTTACCCAATACTATTTCAAGAGGAAATTATATAAAATTTCAAAAATTTATGGATACTAACAAGGATTCAACATTTGTTGATCCAATAATGGAAGCAGCCATATCAAATTTTGTTCTAAGAACACGCTTTCAAAGGCGAAGATACTATAGAAATGAGTATAGGTACTTCATACGGAACCCTCCTTGTTAAATTATTTAGAACTAGATGCCAGACAACATGGATAAAAAAAATAACTCACTTACTTATATTTTAGGAATAAAAATAGCAGAATATTGGGAAATAATCTAGTTATGCAGTATGTTGTGTGTTATGTATGGGTATTTTTGTTAAATAGATATTTACGTAATTAGTTATGAAAAGAGCGATATTGTTCAACAAGCGTAATATTTGCCAAAACGAGCGCTAGCGAGTTCTGCATATTACGCGTGTTGAACAATGTCGCTCTCTTCATAACGTGTTTACGTACAACGTTTTATCTAATTCCGCGCTTTCATAATATTCAATAAAATCTTCAATTACAATGATAATATTGAAGTGGAATCAAATGGTGTTATAAGTATTGTTACTATGATGTATTCACCCAGAAAATTGACTTACTTCAAATAACTGTGTCCTGAATAATGTTTTCAATGTTTATAAATCTCAAAATACTATTGAATTGAAATAATGGGTTAATTGTACAGTTTAAATAATGAACTAATTGTCAGTTTTGACAGTACCTACCTAATTAATAAATTATTCTTTGAAACTCATGTGGTATCTCTATGTTGAAACATAAACAGTTACTTAAAGTTTTCACATAACTACTTCTCATAACTGATATATGAAGGTTATGAAAAATGTGACGTTACCTAACGTCAAGGAGTGACGTAAAGTGTCACATTTGATAGCGGAATTAGATAAAATGTAATTATTATCACCAGATAAATATTTAATTTCCCAAAAGCTTTTTATTTAAAATATTCGTCGTTCACCATATACTTTTTTCTAGAAAAACAAATTATATATTGCAAACTTTACCTTCTGCAAAAATGCTGCATTATGTTGCTTTAATTCTTACTCTGCTGCACAAGTTTATAGGCTTTTTACCAAAATAACACAAAATGCAGCTTCTATAAAAACATATAACTTATAACTGATAGTATTTTACCAAATCTTGCATCAACAAGAGTTTGCCAAATATTCTCTTATGTTCAGCTCTGCAATATTTGGCGAATTGTTATCAGTTATAATTTATATATTTTTATGCTGAATTTTGTGTCCTTTAGGTAAACGGTCGATCTATTTATTAAAAAGATAAAATTCTCCATTAACTTGATATTTGAAATTCTGAATAGTAGTCACTGCTGACAACATGGGAGTTACAATTCTGGGTTAAAGTATTTTATGATTACGTCCAGAACTGATACCGACAATTTAAATGTGAGGAAGAAAACAATTCTTCGTATTTCTTGTCTTTTCAAGCCTATTTTCAAACGTTCGTTTTCATATGGCATGGCAGCCATAGTCTGGATTATTCTGTCAAACTGACAGGATTTGTAATTTTGCAGGGAGTTTGAGGTGTATAACCCTATTTATTTTGAAGTACGTATTGTATTTGATACGATTATTTGTTGAGAAAATATGAACAATTCATTAATTCAAATACAAATTGGTACAATGGAATTAACAATCCAAATCGACTTATTTTTGATAAACGTCAGAATATTGATGTCGATGTGGTTAATATGGAAATTAAAGTAGGTATTGTAAAATTTTTGATTGGTATAATCACTTGTGAAATTTTTGATTGGTAGAGTTACCCTATGTATAATCAGGTATTATCGAAATTATACGAGGTAACTTAACTTAATTGATCGTTCTGATTGGTTGGAAATGATACGAAAAAAATAATCATATTTATATTATTTTAATTACTCCCTGTTTAAAATTTATCGTTATCTTATTACTCTTATATTCTTCTATATATACTTTGGTTCTGCCTCATCAAGAATCAAGTTAACGTTTTTCATGGTTTGTCGCTCATCCTCAGGCCTTAAAAATCACTTACTTATCAAATTAATCAGGAGAAGCTCAGTTCGATGGAATATGAATAGAAGGGACCGATGATAGACATCTGCTGCTCGCAGTGGAGGATCCAATAAAACAACTCAGCGCTAACCTGACTCAACTTAACAATAAAACAGTTTTCAACAGGTCACCAATTACCTCGACCATCCTACCAACCAGCATGAAGAAATTTTCGATCTGGAAGCTTGTATACAAATACTCACGTAAAAGCGTAGGTATTCTATACAAAATTTGAAGTAGTGGTGTTCTATTTAAAATAACAAAACTGCTGCTCACTTTCGGAATACCTGAAAATGACATGCATGTCAAAATATTTTCTATAAATTCGTCATAACTTCATGTTTATATATAAATATATTTTTTAAATCGTATAAGTAATTTCCAATCCATAGGAAGTGTATGCTTGTCGGAATGATTAATCTAACAGGCATGGTATTAATAGTTCATTTCAGCACAGTCATCCAAAGACCGTCTTTAAAGCGATAATAATTCATTGGATTGGCCTAAAAGGCGATTAGGGGGATTTCTCTCACAGCGAAAATAGATATCAAAGACAAAAACGTCGAGTGAGAAAAAGTTTCATTTCGCACAGGTACATTTCAGGCTTTTGTGTTTTCATAGAAGGAGCAGGGCCTCATTGTTTGATGAGCCGGCTTATTCATGGATAAGGGAAGTCGATTAATCACACAAAGGGACTAAATTACATCGATTCTTATCGAACTGGAATTCACTTGTGTAAAGCTAAAATTTTCATGTCTTCTTATTTCATTTAAAGTGTAATCTGATCTACTTTCGATTTATCCAGGATTTTCTATTTTATATCTATTCTATACTAGTGATGGTAAATAACCATAATATCCTATGATGAGTAGAAGTTCAAACCAGGAACGTATCGGATATTTACAAAACTAATGACGGAAGAACACGTCAACTCACTGCGTAATGAACTCCTAATTTTGAACAAGTTTCGTAACATTAATTTGGAACCTAGAATTGATAGTTTATTTCTTATTTTCTGGAGCTATTTTGGTACTCAGGTACCCATTCACATGAAAACCCATATAAGGGTTTGAAAAAGTTGTTAATTCTTATTTGGATCATATTATCATAACCGTAGATTTTCCACAGCGACATACAACTATTATTGCACAAGCAGGTCTCGTGTAACCATTCAAGGCATTTTGAACATTGAATTGAGTCTACCCTTTGTATTGTTTTGCTCCATTGCTTAAACCATTTAACTCAGCGGCAGTTATCATCACTGTCTGAATCCGGTAAGATCTCATCATCACTGGCTGAATCTGATGACACTTCTCCATCACTGTTGTCATGGATGCTTTTTCATTCGACTTTGACAATTGTACAATTTGTTTCTGTTTTCTTCGTGTTTTTCGATTGTCTTTCACTAATGGTTTTTTTCTCCTTCAAAGTCTATTTTCTCGCTTTTTTTGAAGATATATTTTGTGGTAATGTTAAGAACGTTGCTGATTGTTTTCTTCAGAGATACCGTTCTCTATGCTATCTTCAGTAGTATTATTTGCAATATTCTGCACAGCTCTACCATTTCGCAATTCACCTGAATTCAATCTCCAGTCGATGGTCCGTTCTGGTATATTTTTTACAACGATTTAAGAAACTGACTCGACTTGACCTATGCTTGAGATACGAGAAACCATAAAACTTCTCGAATTTACCGTACAGATCCGCACTGTACCTGTTGAAAAAGAAAAAATACTAAGTAAATAACCCAAAAGTCTTATAGAGTTTTCGGGTAATGATTAATGATACACCAACAAAATTAAATACGAGTCTGTCACGGCTAATATTTTCATGGCCTTATTACATGTCATTATCCCATCTCAGATCAGGTCAGTTTTTTAGATCGCGAGAAAAACCATACCCCATATCTCCTCTCGGTTTCACGTTTAAAAATGTCTCCAGCTCCAGCTTCACAGTTTATTTTCGAATAAATTCTGATGGCATCCATAATCAATGAACATCAATTGTTTTTCGGGCATTTTGTAATATCATTCATTACATCCCTTCCATCTACAAGATGCAGCGTCTCTACTTTTAGATACCCGCTTATTCACAAAAGTCAAAAGCCCAAGCAAAAGTTTAAAACAGGTCTGTAAACATACGTTTATTATATCATGTAACGCTATTTAATATATTTTGTGAATAAACAAGCGGTTTCATGGAAGGTTCTGAAGGTATCAACAGAATATTCCTATGTAGGGTGAGGGAGGGTATTTCGTACCGGTTGGTGAATTGTACCTCCAGGTTATTGAACGAAGTTGTGAATTTTGCGCCATCCACTTTCATTCGTTGCACAGTTTGTCTCGAACAAACAGGTTCGTAGCAATGTGAACGAGTTTAAGCACGAGGTAGAATACTTCAGAAGAATCAAATGTTCACGATAGTGCCAGTCTAGTTTTTCAGTACCCCACTTTGCTGCCTAGGCAGGAAAAGTAATACTTTGCTGATTGATATGTGTCAGCAAAATTAATATTTGCTGCCAATCGGAGAAAAAAGAATATTTTCATCGATTTCTCCGATCACCTCAATGTGAATGTATTTATTTTTAGAGTTCTCTAGTAGTCAAAAGGCTTTTTATAGGGTGTTTATTTATGTTTGTTTATTCCACAAGGCGACTGGCAAGCAGATCAGAGTTTCTTCACTTCATGAGTGTTTGAACAGATTAAAATTGGTTAAGTATGAGATTGTATATTCAAGGAAATAGACTGGAATAAACTAGGGAGATTTAAATAAATATCTATTGATATTTCCATACACAGGAGGTAACAAAGATCAAAAATCTGGAAAAAAAATTAATTATTTACATCATCCCACGGACTTTGGAGGGACAAACCCATCACTTTTTTCCTGCGTTATTCAGGTTGTATGTAAGTAGAAACATGTTATCCAGCAACCAGAAGGTCCTGTTACCATATGTAAATATGCAAATTGTTTGTTGTTTAATAAGCTCAGATCCTCGTGGCTCGCATTCGGTAGTCACTGCGTCGTAAAGACATAATATCGACAAATCCATAGGCACAGTGAAAGAACACAAGAGGCGTTGAATTTCCATTATATTGTAGAGAAATTCTCTATCACGCGTTTGGCGGTTATGGGTAACATGGGTGAACGAATCACTTTTCGTGTCACAAGATGTAAAAACAAAACAGAGAAATCTGCAGACCAAAATCGTGTTAAATGTGAATAATTATAAATTAAGCTAGTACACGTAGCTTACTTGATGAGTACGATCCTCATTAATGAATGTGGATGTTTGTTTCTCTGGTGTATTTTTTGCGCCCTGACCACTAAACTGACCAAGGATATTGAAAAAGTACTGATATCGGGGAAAGCATTATAAATTATATTTGTATGAATGGAAAAATCTGTAACGAAGAGATGGTCCAATCATATACCAAGTTGTTTATCTGGTAGAGAACGAGAAAAATGCTGAGAAATCACTGCTCTCTTGTCCACTTTTTACCACCAACAATGGAGAAGACACTAATTTTGAAAAACAGCATAGTCGCGAGCCCTATGTCTGAAAACTACTATATGATGTAATTGTATGTTTTATAATATAAAACATAAAATTTCACACGCCTTTTGTAGAGTCTCCTTTCATTGGTGTGATGTAGTATGACATACTATCCCCAACACACCTATCGACCACAAGACGAACAATCATTTAGGCAGTGGAAAAAACCCTCCACAGAGACTCTCTGCTTCAGTAATCCAGTTTACAACGGTATAGCCCAATTTTTCGGTTGAGAATTGATAATGTCGAATCCAAAACGACAGGAAATCTGCCTAATATGATTTTGACACATGATATCTAGATACTGAACGAACAGCTTTATCAATTGATCGAAAAATGAGTATTTGGAAGAATTCCATCTTTCAGTGGTCTTCCCCATTTGAAACTTTAAGCATTTAGCGAGAATCTTGGTGGATACGTTACTGAATGGGTAACATAGAACAAAAGAGGTGATACGCAATATGTAATCAGAGAACTTCATTTAGGTATTCTCCCTTTCCCGCATCAGTGTTCTTTTTCTTTTCGAATTTATACAGTTAATTTTTTTTCACATTTTGAATTTGTATTAAGCATCATCAGTTCAATCGACATTATACAACATGAAAACAATTGTTCCCCTATATGATGATACATAAACCCTAGTTTTTCCCTCGAAGCAAGACACTGTTTTAGCACCAGTGCTTTCAGACATAATATTGACAAATGAACGTTTCGAGATCCCTTTTCCCATACGCTGAACAAACGGCTCGTCATTCTGGATGGCGGAAAATTATCAAAAAATAGAGAGAAACGCGGCCGTCTCCAAAAAACATTTTTGTTGGACGTGGATATCATGAAAAATCCATTTGCGAAAGGTTTATCGATAATCTGTGTATAATTTTCGAGATAAACAGAAAAAATTGTATTAAAGCCTAAATCTATAGAAAAAAGGAACAGAACTCAAACCTCAAAAATATTATTCATAATCTCATCATCTGAGGATTATTCAGGATACCCCATAGGCAGTCACGATATACAATATAATATTTCAAGAAAATTCCGGTTCTTTTTTTGTTATAATATCGAGTGAAATATTAATAATGTATATGTTGGTTTTCTTGTCAAGACAGTGACGTATTAAGTTTTATTCACATACGGAATGTAACTTCAGACATTCGTAACGTGCATTTTTTTTCATGAATAGTAGTGAGTAGGGGAGAACGGGGTTGGATGTGTCATGTCCATTAATTATTTCCTAAACCTCTAGTACTCTAGTGAATGGAATAACATTGTTAGTTTTTTGATCATTTGTTCTATATTGTCTTGGCAACCTAAAAATACGGCAATAATTCACCGAAGAGAAATACAAACAACACTATTGATCAAAAATATAAGTGAGCTCAACTATAACAACTCCCATGCTGGGGTTGCTTGTGATATGGAAAACGGTTTTTGGTCGATGCATACCTCAGTAGCCCAGTACCTATTTGCCTCCAGTACATCAAATCCATATTTTCCCTGACCGTGAGCTCAGGTACAGTTTACCACACACTAAGCAAAAAGTACCTGTTGTATCCTCAGATACTACACGACAAACATTTGGCTGCAACTGATTTTGATAGCTAGTCGTCAATTAATGATTTGCTTTTGCGAATATTTCTCTTAACATCCAACTCTCGGGCATTTTTCCCCTTTTTTCTTGAAATTGTATTCTGTTGAGTATGTCAGACTAAATTGCCGCTCAACCGAGCTGCTCCCTCTCCTGGTGATGATTCACCTAAATTTATTGAAATAATTTAATTTGTGGCAGTGCAATCAAAATTACTGGTGCATTTTTGGTTGAAGATTCCATAGTTATATCCTGTTTGGGTATAGTTACGAATTGATTCGCAGATTTTTTACCTTCAACGTTCGGTCCTCCTTCTCAGTATAGCATTTATTGCGCATTTTTGGATTTGACCTATCTGTCACAGATACCGGAAAAAATTCATCTTCAGATACCTTTGTCTACTTGAACGGAAAACGAACCCTAAAACCGGCTTAAATATTGGTGGGAACTGCAGCTGAAGGTAACACTCTCGGTACAGCAGTTTGATACGAAACAAGTTGTTACAGTCATAAATTATTCTAAGTTCAATGTCACAGCCAACCCCAGGACGACATCTTTGTTTTTTTGCCTTTTTCTTGTGACATGGGGACGTTCTAGTCGATATGATAACAAAGAAACAAAGATCTACAGATCGTGATGATTACTTTTTCAAAATACACAAAATCTTCGACTGGAAGCGAGTATAATTACTTTGCACGATCAAAAACACGATATTGCATACAGCATATGACCGAGTGATCAATGAAAATATTTTCCTCTGTCACAACTAACCTCGGATCCCCCAATTTGAACTTAGGGATTGAAAGAGTACAACAAAAATTGTTATTGAAATTTTTTCATTGTGACGGATGGTAACAGCAAAAACTTTAAAATCACTAACTGAAATTGCTGCTTAGGATTGTGAGATCCTGTTGATGCGAGGTTAGAGAATACCCTTCAGCTTGCCAGATGATATTTTTATCCCTTCGAACAACATAAAACTGAAGAGAAAGATAAACATTCATTCCGATTTTTTTTTCCATTATTGACAAACCCAATGCACTTACCAAATATACACATACTTTCATATTAAATTCATTATGCAAATGATATACATATTATAGTGAACATCCTTCTTATTACTGACTCTCAGCGTAAGAAACATCCTATCAGATCCCAGCTTTGTCTTCAGAAATTCTTGGATTCCAGTTATCTCCCAAAATATTCAGTTTTGCTTAAAATATTTCAAACTCAGACTCGCCAGTCACTACTATTCTTCCTCAATAAACCTTCCAAAACCGAATATCGATTTAAAAACTCATTGATGTAGCAGCGTCCAAAAATTTTTGGTGAAAAGGTTGGGAAAAATTGCCAGGGATCAATTATTGACATATAGATGTCAGCAATGCTTTTTACTTGGATAATGTCAAATTCTCCCGTAGAGTCTGATGGAATAATAGTTTCGTTTGAAGCGTTGAAAATATTGCACTTTTGTGATGATAATTAACGGTATTCAAAAAATGTTGATTCAATTCTTTTCCTGTGAACTTTCATTTTCATACCCCCTTCTCAAAATTATTTATCGACAATTTGTGGAAATGATGTAATGATATAATCACTTTTATTGACTCCAATCCATTCATCTCCACTTACAGATCAATTATTGAGAATGAGAAAAGTTATTTCCACAGTTGATAACATACATTTTCTTCCATTATTCAACATATACCGCGTCAACCACTAGGGTGATGGTCAAATCAGTATTCGAAAAGGTTACATAAGAATCACAGGTTATACATATTTTAGTAAATTCGAGGAATCATTAATCTGATCTCAGAGAAGTGACTGTAATGTGTTGGGGATACTATGTTGTCTCCGCTGGTTTGCAGACTGGGGACATTCTAGAATAATATGTTTGATGGACATTGTGCACATTGAGGCGGGTCTTTACTTATTACATAGGTTTGTGTCAAATGATGGTGGAGATGGACGTGAGTTTAGTAAAATTTGAAGGCGGTGAACCGAAAACCTGCGAACGTTTCTGGCGTAACAAGGTGAAAATGGATGTACTAAATATACCAAAATTCAATTACGCCGGAGTCAAAAATTGCAGACGATTGTGTCATATCGAGGTGAGATGCACGAATATATTTACTGACAGTCAGGATCTGCTTGAAGCTATCAGCAATCTAACAACCAGTTGTAGACTGGTTAAAATCTGTGAGGAATGACTTAACAGACTGAAAAGGGAGAACTCTAGTGTCTTTAATATGAGTCCTGGCAGATGAGAGGATTGCAGGTGATGAAATGGTGGACCAGTTAGCTGGAGAAGGTTCTAAAGGAGAAGTGTCACAGAAAATTGCATAGGAGGAGAGATCGGATGATGTCAAGATGAGAAACACCAACTTAAATGGAGATTTACACAACGTCACCTTGATACAAGGAGTTCACTAAGCCATTAAATAAAAAATTAATTGAGAAGAAGAGAAAATTATTATTACAGTTGATTGCATACGTTTGTGTTATATAGAGGTAAGAATGGACGTGAGTTTAGTAAAATTTAAAGACAATGAAATCAAAAATTGCAGTCGTTTGTGACATATCAAGGTCAAAATAGATGTAAGTATGATAAAATATGAAGACGGTGAAGTGGAAAATTGCAGTCCTTTCTACCATATCGAGGTCAAAATGGACGTGAGTATGGTGAGAATAAAAGAAAGTAAAGTGGAAAATTGCAGAAAATTCTGTCATAATGAGGTCAAAATGAACGTAGGCATATTGGAATTCGAAGAAGGTGGGGTCAAAATTGCAGACGTTTGTATCATATCATGGTCAAAGTGAACATACGTATTGCTAAATTCCAAGACAGGACTTACACTTTGAATTATTGGACTAATTGGAGACGCAATCAACCATAAGAAGCAGCACGTGACGAGAAACACAGCGCTAAATTGGTGTGAACATCAAAAACAAGACATTCAAATATTCACTAACAGCTAGGGTCTGCTTGAAGCTAGGTCTAGACTAGTATAAGCTGTAGAGAATCTCTTCAGTTCAAGTATCTGGGATGTTGTACACAACCCAAACGCCTGCATTAATAAAGACTTGTTGACAAGTTGAGTAGCATCTTGCAGAAAGTGTATTTTTACTGATTAGTTCCATGTGCTAGATCGTAGCTAAGTTCGAATAATTTAATGATCAGGCACGTAGCTCCTCCAAAAACAAGCTCACCGTTTCCTACCTCGTACAATTATTAAGTAGTCTTTAAATTGGTTGATATGAGAGCCAGATTTCGAAAAGTATAGTTGAAGTTATAGTACATTTCACGCTTTGAGTTATTTGTTGTATATTTTTCAACCAATCCACTTCTCCGTAAAATATAACATAATAGTGATAGTCCTTTGAAAAGTGATAAGGCCTGGAAAATTTGATTTCACACGTAACCTTCATATTCTTCAATGATTTCCGTGAATATCGCTGCCACTATGCTGCCACTATGGGAGTATCAACAGGAGATTTTTTTCTTGACGAGTCTCTATTTCGAATTCATCCAACGATAAAATTCTCCTTTTCTTGGATGAAGTAATTTAAATTCGACTATCTTATGCACCAGTAAACTGTCTGTTGCAGCCCTCGACTCAATGATAAAATATCCAGTATGTTCTCGACATTCCAAAGGACGCGATATAGCTTGTTTCATCATTTTATTTATGCACAAGCAATAAAAGTACATTCGCGTGATATCAGTTACAATTTTTTTATGAATATAAATTTGTACTCAAAAGGTAAACTCTACTTAGCATCATTCGGGAAATTTTACAAAAAAGTGATTTGAAGTTTCATTTGTGAGAAAAATGATAATTAATTCTTAATCCCTGTTTCGTTGCTCTTGAATCTCCTTACAATAATAGAATGGAAGTATGATAAAAAAAGAATAAGATTCCAGTAACCTATCCTGTTACTAATTTTCATAATCCGGAATATAATTATTATGGGAAAGATTTTGGTAGACACCCTGAAACACAACCACTCCAATTAATTTTGAAGATGTTTATACATTTTTCTCCAGTGAGTTTTGGTGCATTCTTAATAACTGGAAATTTCACAGACTTCCGTGTATTTCGGCTTAAAACTGGGACATCAAAATCTTCTTTCTCAAAAGAAGTCTTGCAGAAAACTTTGCGTGCTTGTTCAGACCAGAGTTGCATGTGAACCACCTGTGAAATTTTGAATTATTTTCCGTTGATAAATAACAAGAAATGACTTTGTGACTTCACCTTTGGTTTCTTTGTTACTCTTCTAGATTTGATTTCAAAAAAGTTTCTTCCTGATTTCTTCGTTTAAAGTTATGTAAGTTTTACTAAATATTCGATTTTCGTGAAAAATGGAGAAAGTACAGTTCACCTCTGGGATGCAGAGATAGAAATAAATTAAATACTTATTGAAAATAGTACATATTAACAAAATACAATCATTTATTTTAATCGCAATTCAATCAGTTCCGTTACCAAGGACGAAACTCCGATTCAGTACAATCACTACTCACCACAATGTAGGAGAAAATCGAGGCTGTGGTCAAAACGTGCATCGGAGAAGTCTAAGTTAAATCTGTTGGCCTTCACCACAGTTTTTTTCCTGCAGTGTTGTTCCCTTGGGAAGAGCGAAACTATCGCCAATTAATATTATTTGGAGCATTTGCACAGTTTAGATATCAATTAAACAATTGGGAGCATTTGAAAATTTGCTTTTTCATCAGGACAATGCGCGAATGACAAAAATAAATAAACTGGTCTACCAACTGCTTCGTCATCCTGCTTTCTTTCCAGATTTGGCTCGATTATTTGCGATTATTTCCTGATTACTTATCAGGTGTAGTGACCACGTGTTGAGAGATTTGCGCGACGGTCGGATCTTCTGGCGATAGTGACCAGTTAAAAATACTGTTAGACAACCTATTATTTTTAG
>CAJUYI010000633.1:24780-37948 GCA_910591695.1 Galerucella pusilla | reverse complement strand
TCCACTTTTTTCTCCCAATATAATTCATTTGAGTTACGCGGGAACACAGTTGAAGACACTAGTACCACTTTTCACAATTTAAATTTACTTCATACGCACATTTAACACTGTTAAAGCGAGAGGAATTAAATCGCTGCCTACCTTAGACTTGCCAGGGTTGGCTCCCAATCGAATAATGTGATTGAAATCACTTATATGCTATTATAAGTGGGATATCAATCAAAGAAACAATTTTGATTAAATTTGTCAATTGGTGCGCCAGCTATCGTGGAAACATGAAATTTATTTTCTCTGCTAGTCGTAAAAAAGGTACTTTTCTCGCCTCTTTAAACCTCGTAAAATTTAACTTTCTCATAGTGTAGGATGAAAATAATTTTTTTTCCTTTCTCCTTCAATTTAAAAAGGGATTAAAGGCTTCCATATAAATTTTTTTTGACTTTTCTGGTAATAAATACAAGAATACTATTTATTCTGCTTCCTTATGTTTGCGGAATAACAATCATTCCATTGTCTGATTCGCTTTGCATATTATATTTTCTAGTAATTCCAATTTGAATTCATTTTAATGATTGAAACTCTTTAAATCAGCTATAAATTATTTGGAACGTTACTTTCTTTTCATTCCGACATAATCACACGATATATAAACAACATATTGATGAATTGTATTATTATTTGTCTCCGATGCTCAGTGGCTTAGAGATCTGACAATGTGAAATAAAGAATTGTGGGCATGGAGTTCAAATCCTGGTGAATAATGTACGTAATTATACTGGCAGATACACACATTAAATTCAAACATTATCAAATAGTCGAGGTCTAACATTTTTAGAGCAATATAAGAGCAAATAGTCGTGGACATAGCACCAGAGTGTATAAAAATTGCGAGAAACTTTAATAGATTATACGATTCACACAAGTACACAAGGATAATATGAACACATGAGCAACACTACTTGAAAAAGAGATACTAGAATTGTTTCATTCGTGGAACTCGCAATTAGATCAAAGTAGGTGTTCAATGACAGACCAAATGAAGGTAAGTAGGAGCATAGTAATTAACCGTTATACAATAATGGCGGAGTTAAATATAAGTGATAATTGCAGTTAAGCTTCACATAATGGGAAGGGTAGGGGGAAGTAGTACATGCGGAGCAAAATAAAAAATCAATTTTATCACTTGTGAAGTATTGTTAAATTACTATTGGGTTGGGAAAATTAACAGGGAAGAAGCATTAGCAAATTGGTATATCAAAGATGTAGATGATAAGAGCATTGGAATCAGCTGTAGATATTCCAAACATAATACTATCTATCAATTTGTAATACCCTATGACTTGTATATTCTCTCAAATGTGAACTGTATCTGTGAATTGGGAGTACAAATTACAAAAAAAACAGTTATCCACAACTCTGGATGGCTCTAATGTATTAGTAGGAGAGTGGATGAATAATACAACGATATATAGTCCATGCAATCATCTAACACTGCCCGACTGGAAAAAAAGACTTCTCTTGATTATCACCAACGACCCGATTATGCCAAAGATCAATATTAATGGGATTATAGCTTTTTTAGAGAAGTTTATACGCGAATGTGTTAATGGAACGTCAGAATTATGAATTGATATAAATCCCATTTATAGAAGATAATATCATTAACTTGGACCTTGTAACTGAGAGGAGCTTTTTGAGAAACCTCAGTCACACCACTAAAAGTTACTGGATTGAGAGTGTGTTTCGGAAGGGTCGTGTTCAGTCTTTTTCAATCTATTGATAGTTATGTCAAACACTATTGTACAGCTCGCAGTTATCGTTGCCAATGAGGGATTTAGACATGTTTACATATTGAATCATCATTGGCCACAGGCCATGGTCAATGATGTCAACCAAATGTCACATTATTGTGAAAAAATGTGTACTTTTAATAAGTAGTTTGTGTCAAATTTGTTGAAAATTTTGGGGTAAGTGAGTATATAGAAAATGCAATTATATATTGAAATTATTCTTGAATAACATTGAAGGCTTAGGTATATCACAAGCGAGAAGTGAACAAAAGTTCGGATTCCACTATAATATTGTTCTATAATATAGCGAGACTTGGGAAAATATTGACCAAAATAAGCCTCAACTTGGAAATGCATATACTCGTATTATAAACATGGAAAAACATGGTCTTCGCATTTTGTTCATCAAATAATAAAAATAGCAGTTGACTTCGATTGTAGATGATTCGTGGACTGATAAATAGAAGAGCGACACACACGTAACATCCCAAAATTCTCTTGTTAAATAGGTCTAAAGGAAGTAATACATTAGTAGAAGGGTGGCGACATATCACCACAATTATATAAATGTGACTACATTCTGCTACAATGTGAGCTACAAATTTTTCTGGATCATGAGAATAAAAAATATTTTAGTTCAATTTCCAAAAACAATGAATATAACACATTGAGAAGATACTTCTATGTGAATAAGGTGTGTGAATAAGGTGAAGGTGAATTCCATTTGGTAAACAGGAGTATATTAAATTAAAATCTAAATTTTTATCTTCACTTTTGGCTTTACAAATGGCTTTTCTAAGAATCTTAACTGCACTTTCACCTAATCCATTAGTAGAGGGGTGGTAAGGTGCACCTGTTAGATGCTGTATCCCGCTCAATTTTAAAAATCTTTGGAATTCATCCGATATGAAAGTGGTTGCATTATCGGTACAAATTTGAAAAGGTAACCCAAATCTACTAAATATATCACGAAACTTCTTGATAGTGCTCGCAGCCGTTATATCATGCATCTGAAAACATTCAATCCATTTTGATGTTGCGTCCTCAATTACCAAGAAATTTTTATCAAAAACTGGACCAAAAAAATCGGCATGTAACCTAGTCCATGGTTGTTCCGGCCATTTCCAGGTTGACAATAGTGATTTGGGTGGTCTGCTCGAGTGAGGTGCACAAGGCTTGCAATTTTGAGATTGTTCTTCAATCTGTTTGTCAATTGAAGTCCACCAAACATATGATCGTGCAAGTGCCTTCATTTTCACGATACCCATATGAGTACTATGCAATTCCTTCAAAATTGAAGTATGAAATTTCTTTGGAATAATTAACCTGTAACCCCACATTAAACAGTCTTGTTCTAAAAAAATTTCATTTTTTTTAATAAAATATGGTTGAATTTCACTTGAAGGACAAGTAGAAGGCCATCCCCTTTTTACAAAATGTATAATTTTACTGAGAATAGGATCCTTCCCAGTCTCTTGTTTTATAGAGTGAACATTCAAAGGAAAATCGGAATCATCGATATAATTTAAATATGAATAATAAAATTCTGAGCTTAAAAATGAAGTATATTCTTCTCTTTCCGAATTAACAGGAAGTCTGGACAAACAATCCGCAACATTTTCTTCACTTTTAACGTAAACTATGTCATACGAAAAAGCTGATAAAATGTGAGCCCATCTTTGTATCCGATTGGCTGCAAAAACTGGTAAACCTTTTTTATTACCAAAAATGGTTAATAAAGGTTTAAGGTCAGTGCATAAAATAAATCTTTGACCATAGAGATATTGAAAAAATTTCTTTACGCCAAAAATAATTGCTAGAGCCTCTTTTTCAATTTGAGAATATTTTATTTCGCTGGATTTTAACAAAGTTGACGCAAAAGCAATTGGCCTTTCCGTTTTATTCTTGTAGACATGAGAAAGAGTGGCTCCCAGAGCAAACTGAGAAGCATCTACTGTTAGTTTTATTTTCTCCTTGGGGGTTAAAATGTGCTAACACCGAAGAAGATGTCAACATAGCCTTAGCTTCTTCGAAACTTCTTGTACACTCAGGCGTCCAATTCCAATCTGAGTCTTTTCTTAACAAACAATAAAGAGGTTTTAAAATTTGTGACGCATTCTTAATAAATTTACCATTCCTAAAAAAGATTTGAGTTCCGTAACTGTTTTTGGAAAATTGGCTTTTTTAATAGCAGTAACTCGTTCGTCTAGCGTATGTTGTCCAAATTTGTCAATTACATGACCTAAATATTTCACCGAATTTTGAAAAAATGTACATTTGTCTTTTTTTACTTAAAGTCCACATTCATGAAGACGCTTAAACACTTTTTCTAAACGCTCCAGATGCTCATGGTCATCTTTACCTGTTACTAAGATATCATCAAGGAAACAAACAACACCAGGAAAGACAAACATTTGTTCCATGATATTTTGAAATATAGCTGGGGCACTAGTTATCCCATAAGGTAGACGTTGATAAGAGTAAAGCCCCTTATGTGTAGTTATAGTGACAAGTTCCCTAGAATCTTCCGTCAACTCCACCTGTTGATAAGCTTCCGAGAGATCGATTTTTGAAAACTTATCACCACCTTGCAATTGCGAGAAAAGATACTCTATTCTGGGTAACGAAAAATGTTGAATTAATAAATTTGGATTTAACAAAACTTTAAAATCTCCACATATTCGTATATTTCCGTTATTTTTCAAAACTGGAACGATAGGGGTAGCCCACTTCGAAAACTCTGTTGGTACTAAAACATTCATTTCTACTAACCTTTCAATCTCCTGTTCAACTTTGGGTTTCAAAGCAAACGGTACTGGTCTAGGCTTACAAAATTCCTCCACAGCACCTCCCTTTAGCTTTAATGAAATTTTAAATTTATTAAATATTCCCAACTTGTTATCAAATATAGAACCATATTTTTTAATCAAAGAAGTAACCTGGGTAGGAGCATCTATATTTTTACAGCTTTCTAATAAATTTGTATCAGATATATCATTCAAATTTTCGGCTTTCTGAATTTTGCAGATGCCCAATTTGAGCATATTCAAACCATTCCTACCAATTGATGGCGGACCTCCGTCTTTTATTACATAAGTTTTTAATACATGATTTTCATTTTCAAAAACCAAATTCAAATTAACAAATCCCAAGGGTTTGAAAGTAACGCCTACATAATCTTTCAACGATAAATCATTCTTTTCTAATTTCTTATTCGAAAAATGCTTTTGGTATAATTTTTCAGATATTGCAGCATGAGCAAAACCAGAATCAGCCTCAAAACTCATTGGTATATTTTCAACAAGAATGATTACAAAAATTGGTTTAATATGTCCATTTTTATCAACATTATCGCTTAAATTACCAAAGTTTAACAAAGAATTATCAAATTCATCGAAAATTTCCGCCACCGGATTATTTGAATCAGATAAATTGAAAATTGACTGGTCATTATCGACTTCATTTTCTACTTCCAAATCAGTTAAATATTTATGTGAAACTTTTTTGAACTGAGTAGCTAAATGTCCTCTCACACCACATTTATGGCAATTACAATTTTTATATGCACAATCATTAGCTATGTGATTACCACGACCACAAACAATACATTTTATAGGATTTTTACGATTGCTCACCGTAGGATTTCTGTTACCACTCTTTCTGGCTAAACCGCTGCTGCCTTGGTCTTTTTGATATTGATGAAATGGCTGACTAGAGGAATTGCGAGTGAATTGGCACTTATTCTTCCTTTGACGATGGAAATTCATCGAGACAGTCGGTTCTCGTTTTACAATCGCGTCCAAGCTTCCTCTCATAGCTTGTTCCTTCAAAGCAGATTCTTTGGAAATGGCTAATCTAACTACTTTTTTCAGCGTAACATTTGCGCTAGAAGCATCTTCTTCAAAAAGACGATTCATTATCCTTTCTTCACTAATGCCGATAACAAAAATATCACGCATTATGACCGCTAATTCATTGCCAAAATTACACTTGGAAGCTAAACTTTTTACACGTGCTTCCCAATCACCAACACTTTCACTAGGTTTCCTCCGTGCAGAGTACAATTGTAATCTTTCTGCAAAGTACGACTTCACTGGGTTCAAATGTTCAGCCAATAATTTAATTATTTCATCGAAAGATTTTGCTTCTGGAAGCTCTGGTACACATAAATTCCGCACCAATTTATAACAATTCTCCGATAAAGTATTCAAAAGTATGGCTTTTTTCGGTTAAAATCTTTTATTTCATTTGCAATAAAAAACTGGAATAGTCTTTCTTCAAACACCGAGAAGTCAGATCTATCAGGATCAAAAGTATTCAAGGTTCCTTATAACCCAAAACATTGTTGATTGTCTGTATCAGCCGGCATTTTTTCATCACTAACACTTACAAAAACACAAATTTCAGCACTATAACTGATAAGCTATACTTTTCGATGATGCACACGTGAATTCGAGAAAAAAAAATCTTACATGTTCAAAACGAATAAATCAAACAAAACGCAAAAGAAGTATACTTACACACATTTATGAAAAGTTCGGAAACTAATTAATGGATTCTATGAAACAGGATATCAACGGTTTTTGTCACTAGTAAATCACCCTTTATCCTTACATGGATATTTCAAAATGATTTTTCCGAGAATTATAAATCTGTTTTTACAATCCACCAATTAAAATTCACTACATAAAGTCACCAGATAACCACTCGCCGTTCTGAACGGTGCAGTAACCCGCAATAGATGCCCATTAAAATGCGGATATTTTTGCTATAAATTTATCAGTACCGGATTGAAACATTTTTTGGAAATTATTTCTTGTCACTTTTCCACTGTATTTTGTTCAATTTGACAAAAGAAATTCTATCGCCAATCATAAGAACAACTTTCTATTGTTTAAAACAATGATACTCACTATTTTTGGGAAATTGTTCCAAAGTGTTATCGTGACATGGCCGCTGTGACACTGGTAAACTTTGACTAGATGACTGAAGTTTATATATAAATGTTGCAGATGATAAATATTCGTGACCCTAGCAAAACCAATACATGATGAACAATTAAGTAATATTGAGAATTGTCGTTAACATAAACTTTTATTTCTATTCCGGTGTCGGGCAGGTATCTTCACTTCTGGGCAATGTGAACAATTCGCGAATGGCTTAGAGAGTAGTTCCAATTTTCGTCGATCTAGCGCTACGATTTTATTTTCAGTAGCGTGGATGGCAAATAAATATTTTTTGGCGGCACTCACTCACTTACTACTATAATAATTATTAAAAAAGTGTTTCAAGTCAAATTAACGAGTTATAAGGATTTGTGGGTCTGTGTTATCCACAGATGTGGGACTTTTTCCATTCTACTGGAAAAATGTGTGGGACTTTTTCCATTCTACTGGAAAAATGTAACACCTTCCACTTTTGATTCACACATGAATTATATCCACATGGTAAGACTGACTTTTTAATTTCGTATTGTATTACCACATTGTATAATAAGATGTTCCAAGGCCAGCCATTTATGTGGCTACAGCTAATAACAATGCTGGTATAGGCTTCATGCAAAAGGGGTTGAGAGAATAAAAGGGTGTGTGTATGGAGGTAGTTGTCGTGGGATAAGGCTTGAGGCACAAAGTTTAAAATTTTCCCATAATATTTTATAAGAATGTTATGCTCGTGGAATTAATTTAAAAGTTTTTCTCCTTTCCAGAAGAGAACGAACTGTTAATTGATTGATTTATTCTGAGTTGAAAAAATATAACTATTTATTCTCAACATGTAATCGCAAAAAAATATTAACACCATGTGGATAGCGGCATATCGAACAAAAGCCTGCAGTACTGGACCCAAGTATAGTATTACAGTTTGATTGATGAATTTGAATGAAGAGTAAGCACGAGTGACCCTTACGGATTGCAGCTTGTAGAAACTGTTGATAGTATTTGTCTGTGACGGAAACCATGGCATGTTATACTACAAGCCACTCCACTATTACCATGGATATGGGCCAACATTTTTCAATGATATTGTACCAAGACAACCACCTTCAACAGAAGATTGAACCGTATCTGAGCGATGACTACGTCTAGACTGTGCTAGTTTCATTTATACATGAAAAGTTCACTGTTGCAAACTACTTCCCGCAACTTAACTTGTTTCATTCTGTTCCGTTTACACATTGGATAGGTTGCTTATCAAAACTCAAAATGGCTTCGAGTACGATAGTGCGTGCTGATGGGGAAGTTATTGTGGAAAACATGAGAATTTTCAACGAACAAAAAAAAACGTTCATGGAATGCTCTAGGAGCTCCTGCTCAACGTCTAAGAGAGATACGAATTGAACGTGGATGAGGGCTGCTATCTATTTCTCCTAGGATCAAATTGAAGAATTGAATATTCAAATTCTGTTTATTTCAAGAAAAAAAATACGTAATTTCATTACAATCTTATAAGCATGTTTCGAAAGATTCCATTGAACTAACTCAATATTAGACAATGCATGCTAAAGTATGGTATAAGGATGTAGGACAAGTATCATATAATTGGAGAAGCAGGAAGTTGCGGCAGTTATGCATAATATAATAGGCATGATGACTGATTTTGAAAATCTGCTCCACGATGTTTTCATGTATATACTTTATCCACAACAAATGTTTTTTTTGTGAGAAAAAAAGTTTTTAATGGAAAATCTCAACTTCTAAAAACACATTTCAAATCATGCGCCAAAACGCTAGAATGATAATGGCGTCTGTTTATGACATCATCAATTCGTAAATACCATTTATGGGTGATCTGTTTCGATAGGTTATCTATGATCTGTGTCAAAGTCAAACTTCAAACACTTGACAGTTTGCATGCTAAAAGTTTATTTTGATACATAAACAAAATTTGAATCATTTTGTGCGATTAGTTATCATAATGGGAAAAGTAGAATTCGATAGATGGCGGTCTGAAATGTCAACGTCATCTTAGCAACGAGTAAAACAAATCAGCTGCCTTATAATCCCTTTGATATTTAAGTGGTTTTATTTTGCTGTTCTAGTTATTTTTAGTGTGTGTTTTGTGAAACTATTACTTTTTCTATGATTATGCTTTAGTATTTTGTGTTGTTAAACTAAATTTTGACTCCTAATATTTTTATTTCTGGAGTAATAGGTATGGTTGATATTTGTGAAAAGTAAAACAAGCGTTCAATTAACTCTTTAGTTTTAGGTCTGATTTCGTGTGCTTATTTTATTTTTGATATAATAATTATATCTACGAAAGCTGCAGGAAGGGTAGGTTTGTATTGAGTGATATTTTAAATCTTTAATACCGACTTATTTTCTCTTTGATCTGCAATGAAACTAAAAAATAGAATAACATCACCTCTTCAGTAATATCTCTGATTTTATAAGAATATTACCTCAGAATTGATTACAGTTGAGTTAAATAGAAAAACACAGTTTTAATCTTGTCACTGACACAAAATTAAACAAATAATGTACGAATTTACGATAATTACGTTGACTTGCATATAATACAAAAACAATGCAAAACGAATTATTTTACTCGTTGCGACAGTTACAATTTTTTCCGCCAGAGGTCTCATTGAATTCTACTCTGCCCAATAGAGATAAATCCTAATGTGTATCGATGGTGTGCGGTTCCACAATGTAATTTAAAACAGATGTTCGGATCATTGATATTTGCGAAAGTACGACGTCACTCTCTAGTCTATCTTGATTGGTGTTTGAGATAAGATGGCGGATGGTTGAATTTTGTGCCTATATTTTCACTAACATAAATGTATCAACACATGTAAATTGAAAAAAAGTGATTTCTTCAGAATCTCTGTATCTTATATAATTATATCAAATCAATATTTTAGTGGATCTTAGTGACTGTCATCATGCCTATTGTCAATTATGTATTATATAAAAATCATTAGAAAAATAATCCAATAGTTGGAATACTAGATTGCCTCATCTTAAAAGCATGAGGCTGTTACGAGAAATATAGAACAGCAAGAAAAGGTCGTGAATAGCTAAAGGAAATCAATATCCAAAGTTCCTGTCTCTTATTATAAGACGTTGCGCCTGTCTTGGGGCTGGTATAATTTTATATTTATTTTCCGGATCTCAAAAATAGTAAGCAATATTCCATACATTTGATTTCTCATTGCATATTTTGGTGTTTAGCCTGAAGTGACAGTGTAAAGACATGCGGTGTCTAACAAATAGTTTTCTCAACAAAGCCGGTACTGATAGTCACAAAAGCGATTTCGGAGATGCGGCACGAAAAATTGGCATAATTTCCTTTGGAAGATACAAAATCCTGAATATGGAAATTACGGAACGCAGATTAGGCAAATGGTCGAAGTTGTCGTTAATTCCGTGCATTGTGTTGAAAACTAATTACCATTGATCTCCTATTGTATCCCAGAAGCTTAATATGTACTTCTCGATAGAAAATGTTCAAAGATATTCCCTAATTTGAATGCAATGTAATGACCCATTCTAATTAGAAAATCTGGAGACGATAACTTCCAATTCCCAACCTATAACGTTCCAATAATTTCTTTTTATAATAAAAAACAGACTAAATTCTGGTTTTCATGTCATACAATGAAAGTTGATAATTAAATTGGAATTGATTGATTTTAGTCATGCAGCTTTGATTGCTGAGATTATTAGCTGCAGCCTCCATATCTGTATACGACTATTAAGTGTTTTCAACTTACTTTCTCTACTGTGAAGTGTCTCCAGAATTACAGGTTCCACTTCACAAAGCGTTCGATGGCTTTGGGAATATTTGCAGCAAAATATGTTTCGTGGATAACCTATAGTTACTATGGGGGCATCAGGGCCGCATAAGAGAGATGTGAATGTGCCAGGTGAATATGGCCAATACTTAATCTGCAACTTTACCTGCTCGTTTTTTATTAAATATGCTGGGTTGAATCATTCCTGTATGGTAAGCTCAATAGTCTTAAGCTGGCCATTAGGTATATCGTTATCTACTGGACATTCTGTGGCTAGTTTTGCAGCAGACACAAAATCTTGAGAAATAGCATACAGTTCAGATGTGGACACTGAACACTGACACTGACTTATGTAAATACCATCGATAAATACCGTTATTCACATTTTTTACTGATCCAGTTCCACTATTACACTTTGATCCGTCAGTGTTGATAATATGGGATTCTAATTTCGCCAAAAATAGTGCTCTATACGTTGAAGCAGGGGTATTTTTTTTTTCTCAGGATATCAATTTGGTAGTGATTTCTGGGATACAAAATGTCCATGGAGGCGCCATGGAAACCTGTATGTCAAAAGCGGTTCCTTAGTTTTGTGCAGCCTTCAATGTTTCTCACTCTTGCTGTTGTATGGTCGTGATGTGAATCTATTATTGAACAAAAAAGGCTGTGATTGATGTGAGATGACATAGTGCGTATCTTTGAGGCACATATCGTTATCTGAGAACCTCTCCTAAGGTCGGGTAAGAACACTGGCATCACATGGAGGCTACTTAAGGCTACTTCCGTAATTTGAAGAAATATCGATTGATATTACCCACCGCACAAATAGTTGATAATATTGACTCCTTTATTCTGATTTTCAGTTTTCAAACTATACTAATCTAATAGTATCCTGAAAAATTTCACCTGCATATTCCCATACTTATATAATTGATATTCAGCATGTAATTTGAAACAATACCATTTTATGAAACGATCGTTGTAGTATTTCACAAAAATTGATTTAGTGTGAACTATTGAAGCGATAAACGCCATGAAAAATACTGTTAGTCCTTGTAAAGATGATTATGGACTCCAAAAACTCCAATCTAATAACAAACTTCACTGAAGTGTATGGAAATGAATACAAGACAAATATCCCCTTCCCCGTTCAGTTACGTGCGATGACAAGTTTCATTTACCTTTCATTGTTCGCAGTCAACATTTCAAATCTGAATTCAATTCAAAATTCCTCATGATTGATTTTTGGTGGAATAGACAACATGTCTATTTGGACCGAAAATCAATATTCATTAGGTATTTCCGTTTATCTAGTTGGCCGCAAAATTTAAAGTTTTGAAATTCGTATAAATAGGAACGCCGAGATCTCCGGCAGGGCGTTTCGACGATTATATTGAAGCAGGAATTGTGCTGCAAAGCATTTTGAATGATATCTGAGTTGAATAGGCAAAATATAGGACAAAATGAATGAACCGCGCATGGAAATTTTGTAAGGCACCTATGGTGAATGGATATTATCAAAGATCAACTGCTCTTTGTCGCTTTCGATAAATATCTGTGCTTCCAAAGTGTCAAAGTAAATGTCCAAATGCTTTTTCATTTTTCAAATACAGGTGAGTAGCATAACCAACATTTCAAATGTTCAACAGCTCAAATACGGTTAAGTTGCATTTAGGAGAAGCTGGTGCTCAATTAAATGAGAATGAGATAGGAAGTATCCCATAACCTTCTCGCAAGTACAAGCCATAAGTTGACAAAGTGATGTAATCGAATGAAGATACAGAAATAAACAGTCATTTTCATACACAGCGTTGCTGAAAAGTCTTGCACCAAGGGATCATTTCTGTTATGGATGGAGGGAAAGCTATTAAACTCCAGGACAATCAATCAGATATCAGTCTACATATTTAAGATCAGATGTCGAGGGTTCTTGACGTCAGCGTTCAGTGTATGGACTCCATTTTTGATTTTATGGAATAGCAACCTACGTGGAATGATGTATTAAAAATCAGCCATTTTTTATATCAGCGTATTACTTCACTTGTGTATTATAATAAATACATCAAGAACACAAGTTGTACCTTCATGCGACATTGGATGTTACAAAAATTTATAAATTAAACATCTAAGTATTTGAAGTACATAGTACTTCATTACAATAAGTGCTAAAAACGCTGACCATGTGTTTGTTGACAACGATACAATCTCTATTCGAAGCTATGAATAGAATCGTTGATCATTCCATCATTCTCCCGTCAAAGGATCTTACTGAGGGGAGAATTGTAATAAAATATCGCCTAATACCTCTTTAATAATGAGGAACAAAGAGGTTTTTTGTTTTTTGGACCTCAGCTATATAATGCTATTCCCCATCGAATTAAATGTAAATCTTCTGTAAAGGTACTAATTTGTAGGCACTCTATTCACAACCTCATAAAGAATAATCACTGGTGTTGTTTTTATCAATATCTATTTTATTTATATTTAATAATAGTGTCAATTTTTATCAATCACCTATCACTTGTTGAAATTTACTTGTCACCTAGTACAAGTGTTTTGTCTTCTACGTATTTCAGTTATATGTAAATAATAGTATACACCAAGGTGGTGAAGACTATTATCATTGACCGAACACCAAAAT
>CAJUYI010000633.1:5029-19780 GCA_910591695.1 Galerucella pusilla | reverse complement strand
AATAAGCCATAATGCTTGCCCCTTCCAACATAAATTGACGTGTTTTTGGATTTTTTCTAAATACCAGTATTACAAAAGTTATTAAAGGTGGATACTTTTATCTGAAAAGGACTGTATATATTATCCCATTTAACATTGCCTAGCAGTGTAGTGGAAGCGTTTGATGCGATAATTACAGTCAAGCAAGGTCGGACATGGTTAGTAGTTGGATGGGTGACGACCATGCCAGGGAAAACCATCGTATAGGGCCCTTACAGCCTGCAGCGGACTAGCATATCACAGCTCGCAGGCATTATACCAATGAGCACGAGGTATAATGTAGATATGCCGTCTTTGTAGGAGACGTAAAACCGAGGTCCCGAATCCATGGATGTTGGGCTCGTTAAAGAACGCTACCACTGGTTGGAGCACTAGTGGAACACTTCGCCAAAATTTCCGGTTAGGGGTAGAGTGCTCCCGGCGTCGGTGATTAGCCTCAGTTGCAGAAATAGACCGACGTTAAATAACAGAATAAATAAAAAAAAACATTATAAATTAAATGTAGACTAGAAAAAATAGTTTAATGTAAACTAGTTTGTCTAAATCAAGAATTATTGTTTTTCAAGCAGCATATTCTTCATCGTGTGCTTGAAGGTATAAAACCTACTCCCTACTCACATACTCTGCTTCTGAAGGATTCAGACGGAAGCAGTTTGGAGTGGAAATAACACTACCATCACAACCACTGAAGATCCCTCCTGATAAACGAGGTGGCCTATATTAAAAATACGAAGCTTCTGGAATGGAAGTAGGTAGATAGCATGGTTAATGGTACAAAGATTCAGTTCAAGTGCCTCGGCTGTTTAGCCCAACCCAAGCGTATGAAAAAAGAGAAGATTTTGTTGAGAGGCTGCAATCCATAAATGATAATATTAAATTGACGGTGAATTTATTTAAGTGATAACGGAGAATTATGAAAATTGATATAAATGGAAACAGTATAATTTTCGTTATTTATAAGTATATACAGGGTGTCCGAAGATTTTTTCACAGGCTGTAACTCAGAAACAAACGAATAGGCTTATTTGAAAATTAGGTAATCTTTTTGGGACCTACAGTAATTTAATCCAAGGTATACAGGGTATCTGTAACGTTATCATAGAAGCAGGGACATCATCTGGAAGGAAAAAATTCAATGAAAAGGAAGGATAGAACTTTGAGACAGCTTTTTATTTCAAATTAAACAGTGTACTATGGTGAGGGTACTCAGGAGGATAATTATACAAATTTTCAATTTATGTTTGTTTGCAACAAGCTTGTATTAACCTTACGCAAGAGATGATACTTGCGTGGACTACTAAGACGGCTGAATGCTTGTGATGCTGCAGACGGACGCCATTTTGAACATATTTTATAAAATCGCTGTGAAGACGAAATGTTTTGATCATTGTTACAAATAAACATTAAACTGAAAATTTGGTGTAAGTAATCATCCACTTGAGTACCCTCACTTGAAAACACTGTTGAATTTGAAATAAAAAGGTGAGTTTGATCCCTCCCTTCCATTGAATTTGTTTTATTGCGATTACGTCCTTGCTCATATGTTGACATCACAGATACCCTGTATACCTCGGATGAAATTACTGTGGGTCCCAAAAAGATTTTCGAATAAACCTGAGCATCATTTCCTGAGGTGCAGCCCGTGAAAAAAATCTTGGGACATCCTGTATATTTGTCTTTCCTCCAAAGTTTCTGGCAAAAACTACTTCTTAAATAGAATTAATGCCGGATTGTGAAGGTCGAATTCCAGAAATATTGTTTCGTACTTTCTACTGCTAGTATAAAAAAGTGTTTTTTCCTAATGGATATTGATTTTTCACCAGTCTGACAAATCAGTTCAAATCACTGAATGTCAAAAGATCATTCGGGCATCTAGAGAAAATTACACCCATAAAATTAGAAGGATTGGTAGATTTTTTATCTGTGAAGTTTAACATTGGTTTGGTGATTTTTTTAGGGTTTCTTATTAGTTGGGATAATGGAAAACGTATTTATCAATGATTGCGTGAGAATGTTCGGTTTTTATATTGATTGAAAAATTTTAAGCTGATGAGTAGGAAGCGAAACAAAAATTTGTCGACGATGAACATTTTGAATTATTTTTTAACTTATATGGAATATCTTTCTTTTATTCAGTGTGTTGAATGATTGAAATTAGTCGTTGATATAAATGATGAATTGAATTTGGAAAGCATGGGCTATTTCAGTAGTAAATTAATTTTTAAATCCCTTCAATCGACGTAATGTAACTTTTCATTACTATTTTCACAAGTTATAGACGTTATTCTGCATATTCTGAAGCAAATTTTGAATGTTTTCAACTTCAGCGCTCAGTGAATTTCTTGAATTTTTCGAAAAAGCAGCATAGTTCAAGAGACGAAAAACAAAAGAGCTTGTTTTTTCTTTTTCCGAAAATGATAACAGTGTATAACTTCAAAACAAAATGTTTAATAAATTACACCCACAGGCAAAAAAACTCGGCCACCTGAAATTTTAACGAAGTTTGTTCTCCTAGATTTTTCATCAATATTTATTGGTTTTACGTCAAATTGTAGATACATTAATTGCAATAAACTCCAGAAAAGTTTTCCAAAAATGTTGAAAACCCTAACAAATACCATCTTTTCGCCATCTTTCAGTTTTTATTTCACCTCGATATCTTGATTCTTTTTGAAGATATCTTAATCAAATTGTAGGTAGCCGAGTTTTTTTGCCGGTGAGTGTACCTATATTAGTTTTATTTTTCTAAATGAAATTACATCATATTAATGATTTAATATATGACCTTGTAGGTTTTAAAAATTGAACAAAAAATAATTAATAGTAGACGTTGGAAACGTCAACTACATAATTATTCATGTACAAAATTGTCAAAACTAATACTAATTCCAAATTAGCGAAAAGGTTAAAAAGTGTGAAATGTAACAATTATTGGTAAAACAACGAATCCAAATCTAAATGTTAGATTGATATGGTGATCGCAAACTTCCACATGACAAAATAGCTCATCTTTTCAACGATTTAAATCCTAGATGCGCATATCTACAGTGACGAGATGAATGGAAAAATTTAATGATAGTGTGAGGTAGTATATTCCAAAAAGTGGAAATAAAACTTCGAGAACCGCTTGACATGCAATGCAATGCAACGCAAGACGCAACATTTTTTGATCGAAAGCATGCGCACTTGAGACCCAGCTGCTTGCAAGGCGCAATTCTAGGAAGCAATCTAGTTTTCCTTGTGTTACCAACCAACTATCTATTTCAAATCGAATGATACCTATCGGCTGATTGTGGTAACTAACGTTCTATCATTTGTAATTTGATACTCGACATTGATTCACTTCGCTTTTTTGTCTGAGCTTTTTCCACTTTCGCTATCTTCATTTTAAATAATGATGAACCTTATAATATTATGTTCCGATAAACTATTTTTTGAAGTTATTATACGCCTTTTTTTCCACTTTTGGATAGAATTGCATGCAAAATTCATCATTTGCGAAATACTGACCTTGCCTGATATTTCAGCAATGTCAAGCGGCCTCAAATATTCCATAAAATGTTCCAAAAACCCTTAACCGAAACCTGGTATCCAGTGATGACGCTACATTTTGCTTGAATGGTTCTGTTAACAGACTTTCTTGCATGTACCGGCCAAATTGTGATCAGCACTGGTTTGACGAGGTTTGGACACCGCATCCACACACAAACAGTGTGGGTGGGTTTGGTGGGAAAAATAATATTGTATTGTCTATTTATTTCAGCTCACCAGTACTATGTATATCTTGATTTGCTCCAAATTGAAGTATACCAGGAACAAATTGATTATTTTTTTATATAAAATTATTTTCCCACTACTAGCTATGGTGTTGACGAATATTATTTCTTCAAGCCAAAATGGGAGTTGAATTTTTCCATTTTTCCATGAACCACTTTACATATTTAAAGCACACCTCAGCGTGTTTAAATCGAACTTTAGAACACGCGCTTTTTTTTAAGTTACCATGGCAACATCAACAACTCGAGAAACGAAGTCTAAGTGACAATTTTTTTATTATTGATCTGACAGGAGTACTTTGTAACGTCAAAAACTGCATTTATGCAATATTCAACAATTCCAGTTTTATAAATGAAAATGGAAAGTACAGTTGGTATTGTTTGAGATATTCACATTCCGATTTTTCAAATCGGAGAAAATGGTATTTAAATTATTACTGTTAACATTCTCAGACCTCAATGAGGTTGAACTTCCATCAAAATGCAAATTTGTTTGTTTACCTCATTTCCATGACAACGCAATTCAACCATTTCACATTATTAGTACTCATTTCTATTTCTTATTGTTGTAGTAGTAATAAATACCTACTAGCATTTATAATTTTAAAGTGTACCAATAAAAAAAATAGCGTGAAGTATTCGTGATTAACTGGTCTCTAAAACACTTGCTCTATTTTGAGCACCTGGCCTCGCCGTCGTGCTCAAAAAATCATGCGTGTTTTAAAGACCTTAATATCCACTTATACTTTAATATACTATTCATGAACCCTTACTTTGTATTCGAGGTGTCATGTTGTGAACACCACCGCTGTAGTTCTCCTTTCTTAATTGCGCATGTGCTCAAAGTTCAAAGTAAAACATAACTCACGTTTTGTGAAATGTTTGGATGTGGTCTTATAATTGGTTTCGTTAATTCGTTGCACTTAATATTGGTGATTATAAGCTATAGAAATAATGGTATTTTATTGCTGTGTGCCTTAAGTGTGATAGTAATGATAAAGAAGTTGAAGTGCTTCGTTTATCACATTGAAGACCCTTTGGTGAGTAATATTTTAGCATTGAAATAGTGTGAAATCCGATTTTTCCAATTTTGGTTCTGAATTAGGCTAGTAGTGGAGAGAATTTCACATACACCACGGTGGTGAAGACATTTATAAGCCTTGCACCTTATTCCGTTAGGGGCAATGCTCCTCGCGAAATAATTTTGGTGTTCGGTCAATGATAATAGTCTTCACCACCTTGGTGTATACTATTATTTACATATAACTGAAATACGTAGAAGACAAAACACTTGTACTAAGGTGACAAGTAAATTTCAACAAGTGATAGGTGATTGATAAAAATTGACACTATTATTAAATATAAATAAAATAGATATTGATAAAAACAACACCAGTGATTATTCTTTATGAGGTTGTGAATAGAGTGCCTACAAATTAGTACCTTTACAGAAGATTTACATTTAATTCGATGGGGAATAGCATTATATAGCTGAGGTCCAAAAAACAAAAAACCTCTTTGTTCCTCATTATTAAAGAGGTATTAGGCGATATTTTATTACAATTCTCCCCTCAGTAAGATCCTTTGACGGGAGAATGATGGAATGATCAACGATTCTATTCATAGCTTCGAATAGAGATTGTATCGTTGTCAACAAACACATGGTCAGCGTTTTTAGCACTTATTGTAATGAAGTACTATGTACTTCAAATACTTAGATGTTTAATTTATAAATTTTTGTAACATCCAATGTCGTATGAAGGTACAACTTGTGTTCTTGATGTATTTATTATAATACACAAGTGAAGTAATACGCTGATATAAAAAATGGCTGATTTTTAATACATCATTCCACGTAGGTTGCTATTCCATAAAATCAAAAATGGAGTCCATACACTGAACGCTGACGTCAAGAACCCTCGACATCTGATCTTAAATATGTAGACTGATATCTGATTGATTGTCCTGGAGTTTAATAGCTTTCCCTCCATCCATAACAGAAATGATTCCTTGGTGCAAGACTTTTCAGCAACGCTGTGTATGAAAATGACTGTTTATTTCTGTATCTTCATTCGATTACATCACTTTGTCAACTTATGGCTTGTACTTGCGAGAAGGTTATGGGATACTTCCTATCTCATTCTTATTTAATTGAGCACCAGCTTCTCCTAAATGCAACTTAACCGTATTTGAGCTGTTGAACATTTGAAATGTTGGTTATGCTACTCACCTGTATTTGAAAAATGAAAAAGCATTTGGACATTTACTTTGACACTTTGGAAGCACAGATATTTATCGAAAGCGACAAAGAGCAGTTGATCTTTGATAATATCCATTCACCATAGGTGCCTTACAAAATTTCCATGCGCGGTTCATTCATTTTGTCCTATATTTTGCCTATTCAACTCAGATATCATTCAAAATGCTTTGCAGCACAATTCCTGCTTCAATATAATCGTCGAAACGCCCTGCCGGAGATCTCGGCGTTCCTATTTATACGAATTTCAAAACTTTAAATTTTGCGGCCAACTAGATAAACGGAAATACCTAATGAATATTGATTTTCGGTCCAAATAGACATGTTGTCTATTCCACCAAAAATCGGAATTTTGAATTAAATTCAGATTTGAAATGTTGACTGCGAACAATGAGAGGTAAATGAAACTTGTCATCGCACGTAACTGAACGGGGAAGGGAATATTTGTCTTGTATTCATTTCCATACACTTCAGTGAAGTTTGTTATTAGATTGGAGTTTTTGGAGTCCATAATCATCTTTACAAGGACTAACAGTATTTTTCATGGCATTTATCGCTTCAATAGTTCACACTAAATCAATTTTTGTGAAATACTACAACGATCGTTTCATAAAATGGTATTGTTTCAAATTACATGCTGAATATCAATTATATAAGTATGGGAATATGCAGGTGAAATTTTTCAGGATACTATTAGATTAGTATAGTTTGAAAACTGAAAATCAGAATAAAGGAGTCAATATTATTAACTATTTGTGCGGTAGGTGATATCAATCGATATTTCTTCAAATTACGGAAGTAGTCTTAAGTAGCCTACATGTGATGCCAGTGTTCTTCCACCCGACCTTAGGAGAGATTCTCAAATAACGATATGTGCCTCAAAGATACGCACTATGTCATCTCACATCAATCACAGCCTTTTTTGTACAACAATAAATTTACATCAACACCATACAAGAGCAAGAGTGAGAAACATTGAAGGCTGCACAAAACTAAGGAGCCGCTTTTAACATACAGGTTTCCACGGCGCCTCCATGGACATTTTGTATCCCAGAAATCACTACCAAATTGATATCCTGAGAAAAAGAAAATACCCCTGGTTCAACGTATAGAGCACTTTTTTTGGCGAAACTGGAATCCCATATCATTAACACTGACGGATCAAAGTGTAAGAGTGGAACTGGATCAGTAATAATTGTGAATAACGGTATTTATCGATGGTATCTACATGGTATCTACAGAGTCAGGTATCTACATTTCACAAGATTTTGTGTCTGCTGCAAAACTAGCCACAGAATGTCCAGTAGATAACGATATACCTAGGCATTATAGTGTCCTGGAAATCAATATTGCAGACATGTTATAAGAAATATGTCAACAAATATGGCCACAATATAATGGCCAGCTTAAGACTATTGAGCTTACCATACATGAATGATTCAACCCAGCATATTTAACAAAAAACGAGCAGGTAATGTTGCAGATTAAGTATTGGCCATATTCACCTGGCCCATTCACATCTCTCTTATGCGGCCCTGATGCCCCCATAGTAACTATAGGTTATCCACGAAACATATTTTGCTGCAAATATTCCCAAAGCCATCGAACGCTTTGTGAAGTGGAACCTGTAATTCTGGAGACACTTCACAGTAGAGAAAGTAAATTAAAAACACTTAATAGTCGTATATAGATATGGAGGCTGCAGCTAATAATCTCAGCAATCAATGCTGCATGACTAAAATCAATCAATTCCAATTTAATTATCAACTTCCATTGTATGACATGAAAACCAGAATTTAGTCTGTTTTTCATTATAAAAAGAAATTATTGGAACGTTATAGCTTGGGAAGTTATCGTCTCCAGATTTTATAATTAGAATGGGTCATTACATTGCATTCAAATTAGGGAATATCTTTGAACATTTTCTATCGAGAAGAACATATTAAGCTTCTGGGATACAATAGGAGATCAATGGTAATTAGTTTTCAACACAATGCACGGAATTAACGACAACTTCGACCATTTGCCTAATCTGCGTTCCGTAATTTCCATATTCAGGATTTTGTATCTTCCAAAGGAAATTATGCCAATTTTTCGTGCCACATCTCCGAAATCGCTTTTGTGACTATCAGTACCGGCTTTGTTGAGAAAACTATTTGTTAGACACCGCATGTCTTTACACTGTCACTTCAAGCTAAACACCAAAATATGCAATAAGAAATCAAATGTATGGAATATTGGTTACTATTTTTGAGATCCGGAAAATAAATATAAAATTATACCAGCACCAAGACAGGCGCAACGTCTTATAATAAGAGACAGGAACTTTGAATGTTGATGTTCTTTAGCTATTCACGCTCTTTTCTTGGTGTTCTGGATTTCTTGTAACAGCCTCATGCTTTTAAGATGATACAATATAGTATTCCAACTATTGAATTATTTTTCAAATAATTCTTATATAATACATAACTGACAATAGGCATGATGACAGTCACTAAGAACCACAAAAATATTGATTTGATATAATTATATAAGATACAGAGATTCTGAAAAAATCACTTTTTTTCATTTTACATGTGTGGTTACATTTATTTTAGTAAAAATATAAGCACAAAATTTAACCATCCGCCATCTTATCTCAAACACTAATCAAGAGAGACTAGAAAGTGACGTCGTACTTTCGCAAATATCTATGATCCGAACATCTGTTTTGAATTACATTGTGGAACCGCACACCATCGATACACATTAGGATTCATCTCTATTGGGCGGAGTAAAATTCAATGAGACCTCAACGTAATTATCGTAAATTCGTACATTATTTATTTAATTTTGTGTCAGTGACAAGAATAAAACTGTGTTTTTCTATTTAACTCAACTGTCATCAATTCTGAAGTAATATTCTTATAAAATCAGAGATATTATGGAAGAGGTTATGTTATTCTATTTTTTAGTTTTATTGCAGATCGAAGAGAAAATAAGTCGGTATTAAAGATTTAAAATATTACTCAATACAAACCTACCTTCCCTGAAACTTTTGTAGATATAATTATATCAAAAATGAAATAAAAACACGAAATCAGACCCAAAACCAAACAGTTAATTGAACGCTTGTACTTCTCACTCTATACAAACCTACCCTTCCTGCAGCTTTCGTAGATATAATTATTATATCAAAAATGAAATAAACACACGAAATCAGACCTAAAACTAAAGAGTTAATGAACGCTTGTTTTACTTTTCACAAATATCAACCATACCTATTACTCCAAAAATAAAAAATATTAGGAGTCAAAATTTAGTTTAACAACACAAAATACCAAAGCACAGTCATAGAAAAAGTAAAATTTTACAAAACACACGCTGAAAATAACTAAAACAGCAAAATAAAACCACTTAAATATCAAAGGGCTTATACGGCAGCTGATTTGTTTTACTCGTTGCTAAAATGACTTTGACATTTCAGACCGCCATCTATCGAATTCTACTTCTCCCATTATGATAACTAATCGCACAAAATGTTTCAAATTTTGTTTATGTATCAAAATAAACTTTTGGCATGCAAACTGTCAAGTGTTTGAAGTTTGACTTTGACACAGATCATAGATAACCTATCGAAACAGATCACCCATAAATGGTATTTACGAATTGATGATGTCATAAACAGACGCCATTATTATTCTAGCGTTTTGGCACATAATTTGAAATGTGTTTTTAAAAGTTGAGATTTTCCTTTCAAAACTTCTTATAAAAATAAAATTTGTTGTAGATAAAGTATATACATGAAAACATCGTGGAGCAGTTTTTCAAAATCAGTCATCATGCCTATTATATTATGCATAACTGCCGCAACTTCTTGCTTCTCCAATTATATGATACGTGTCCTACATCCTTATAACATACTTTAGCATGCATTGTCTAATATTGAGTTAGTCCAATGAAATCTTTTGAAACATGCTTATAAGATTGTAATGAAATTACGTATATTTTTTCTTGGAATATACAGTATTTAAATATTTCATTTTTCTCACGCTATCTTCAATTTGATCCTAGGAGAAATAGATAGCAGGCCTCATCCACGTTCAATTCGTTTCTCTTTTAGACGTTGAGCAGAAGCTCCTAGAGCAGGGGTTCCCAAACTTATTCAGTTTTCGGCGCTCTTACAGGTTAAGTATTTTGTCAGGGTGCCCCTACTCGCAGTATAGTTGTGTCCAACAAAGTGTTGCATAATATATTGTATAATGTATGAAATGTGCTTTGAATGCAACTTGCTTACTGTATAGTAGCAAGGCGCAAGCGTTGTACACCACTTTATTATTCAATCACCATTTTAAATATATTGGCACTAGCTACAAAAAACATAAATTAAAACAACTCCAATACTGTCAAAGAGCCCTCGCGAAAATTCTCGTCGAGCGAAGCGCAGGTCGGATACAGGCTTCTGGAAATTCTAGAAGCTTGCTCTACTCTCTCGGGCTCGCCTGGCGTCGCCCCTGGTTTCTTTTTGCGGCGCCCCGGGGCGCCTCGGCGCATACTTGGGGAACCACTGTCCTAGAGCATTCCATGAACGTTTTTTCTTTTTTTTGTTCGTTGAAACTTCTCATGTTTCCCACAATAAATTCCCCAGCAGCACGCACTATCTTACTCGGAGCCATTTTGAGTTTTGATTAGCAACTTATTCAATGTGTAAACGGAACAGAATGAAACAAGTTTACACTGCGGCAAGTAATTTTCCACCAGTGAACTTCTCATGTATAAATGAAACTAGCACAGTCTTGCTGAAGTCTAGACATAGTCATCGCTCATATACGGTTCAATCTTATGTTCAAGGTGGTTGTCTTGGTACAATATCATTGAAAAATGTTGGCCAATATCCATGGTAATAGTGGAGTGGCTTGTAGTATAATATGCCATGGTTTTCGTCACAGACAAATACTATCAACAGTTTCTACAAGCTGCAACCCGTAAGGGTAACTCGTACTTACTCTTCATTCAAATTCACCAATCAAACTGTAATACTATACTTGGGTCCAGTACTGCAGGCTTTTGTTCGATAGGCTGCTATACACATTGTTCATATTTTTCCGTGATTACATGTTCAGAAAAAATAGTTATATTTTTTTCATCTCAGAATAAATCAATCAATTAACAGCTCGTTCTCTTCTGGAAAGGAGAAAAACTTTTAAATGAATTTCACGAGCATAACATTCTTATTAAATATTATAGGAAAATTTTAAAATTTGTGTCATAAGCCTTATCCCACGACAACTACCTCCATACACACAACCTTTTATTCTCTCAACCCCTTTTGCATGAAGCCTATACCAGCATTGTTATTAGCTGTAGCCACATAAATGGCTGGCCTTGGAAACATCTTATTTTACAATGTCGTAATACAATACGAAATTGAAAAAGTCAGTCTTACCATGTGGATACAATTCATGTGTGAATCAAAAGTGGAAGGTGTTACATTTTTCCAGTAGAATGGAAAAAGTCCCACATCTGTGGATATCACAGACCCACAAAATCCTTATAACTCGTTAATTTGACTTGAAACACTTTTTTAATAATTATTATAGTAGTTAGTGAGTGAGTGCCGCCAAAAAATAATAAAATATTTGTTTCCCATCCACGCTACTGAAATTGAAATCGTAGCGCTAGATCGACGAAAATTGGAACTACTCTCTAAGCCATTCGCGAATTGTTCACATTGACCGAAAGTGAAGATACCTGCCCGACACCGGAATAGAAATAAAAATTTATGTTCACGACAATTCTCAATATCACTTAATTGTTCATTATGTATTGGTTTCACTGAGGTCACGAATATTTATCATCTGCAAGATTTATATATAAACTTCAGTCATCTAGTCAAAGTTTACCAGTGTCACAGCGGCCATGTCACAATAACACTAAGTGGTGATGCATGATTTGGAACAATTTCCCAAAAATAGTGAGTATCATTGTTTTGAACAATAGAAAGTTGTTCTTATGATTGGCGATAGAATTTTTTTGTTAAATTGAACAAAAAACAGTGGAAAAGTGACAAGGAATCATTTTCATAGAATATTCCAATCCGGTACTGATAAATGTATAGCAAAGATATCCGCATTTTAATGGGCATCTATTGCGGGTAACTGTACCGTTCACAACGGCGAGTGGTTATCTGGTAACTTTATGTAGTGAATTTTAATTGGTGGATTGTAAAAACAGATTTATAATTCTCGGAAAAATCATTTTGAAATATTCATGTAAGGATAAAGGGTAATCAACTAGCAACAAAAACCGTTGATATCCTGTTTGAAATGAATCCATTGATTTGTTTTTGAACTTTTCATAAATGTGTGTATACTACTTTTGCGTTTCGTTTGATTTATTCGTTTTGAATATTTGAGCGATACTCCTGTTCACCAAATGGAATTCACCTTCACCTTATTCACATTCCTAGTAGATAGATATTTCAAGACTATCCCTCCTAAAATTTCAACTCAATATTTAGTTCTGTGGTTTCCACGATTTTTTAATGTGAGTAGAAGTATCTTCTCAATGTGTTATATTCATTTTTTTGGAAATTGAACTACAATATTTTTTATTTTCATGATGTGTAGTTTACATTGTAGCAGAATGTAGTCACATTTATATAATTGTGGTGATATGTCGCCACCCTTCTACTAATGTATTACTTCCTTTAGACCTATTTAACCAGAGAATTTTGGGATGTTGGATGTTCAGGATGTTACGTGTGTGTCCCTCTTCTATTTATCAGTCTACAAATCATCTACAACCGAAGTCAACTGCTATTTTTATTATTTGATGAACAGAATGCGAAGACCATATTTTTCCATGTTTATAATACGAGTATATGAATTTCCAATATTTTCCCAAGTTTCGCTATATTATAGAACAATATTAAAGTGGAATCCGAACTTATGTTCACTTCTCGCTTGTGATATACCTAAGCCTTCAATGTTATTCAAGAATAATTTCAATATATAATTGCATTTTGTATACAGGGTGAATCACGACTAACGGGACGGAGGTTTATGGCGAAACGGTAGGAAATTTGAAATGTTTGTCACCTTAGTAGTTTGTATATCCATATAGGCTACATTTTAAAATTATTTTGAAATATACAGGATGTCCCAATAAAGTGTGGCGTATCAAAGTTATATTTTTTCTTATGGAACACCCCATATTTGATAACATTTTCTGATTGTACTCAAAAAATAAAGTAATGTTTCATAATGGTTCCCTATACCTAAATAAAGAGGGTTCCGAGTTATGCTGACTTTTTTAAAAATGTGAACATTTCGAAAAAATTTAATAACTCATTGATATAATAAATTTCAGCCAATTTTCTCTCACAGCTCAAGAGTCGGACATTTGTTGAATGTATTCCACGATTGAGTACCGAACATCTCTTTACAGGGTGTTCAGAATTATCGGTTGAATTATTAGATCATTAAATATGTAATAACGGGCTTATTTTAAATAGAACACCCTGTATTTTGATCATTTACCATATTCAAAAAATGTCCTCTTTCGAATGGTTTAGGTATTATACTTTCCGTGTAATTCACAATTTTCTTGAATTATATGGTAAATCGATTTTAAAACAAAAAATTCTTACATAATCTAGTCGGTATCTAACTTAATGTCATTTTATGACATTTCTCAATTAATTCTTTAAGCGATATTGTGTTAATTTCAAATTTTATTGTTACCAAAAATGAAGCAGTATCCTTTAAACGAAAGAGTCGACATGATACTTTCCATTGGGGAATGTTCAGAAAATTGTCTCCTAGCCTAGAGTTTATGCTCAAAAGTACCCTAATAGAATTCACCCAAAAAAGGATTTGATAATGTTTGAATTTAAGGTGTGTATCTGCCAGTATAATTACGTACATTATTCACCAGGATTTGAACTCCATGCCCACAATTCTTTATTTCACATTGTCAGACCTCCAAGCCACTGAGCATCGGAGACAAATAACAACAAACATCAAGCTGTTGTTTATATATGTTTTTATATGTTTATATATGTCGAAATAAAAAAAAGTGACGTTCCAAATAATTTATAGCTGATTTGAAGAGTTTCAATCATTAAAATGAATCCAAATTGGAATTACTAGAAAATATAATATGCAAAGCGAATCAGACAATGGAATGTATGTTATTCCGCAAACATAAGGAAGCAGAATAAATAGTATTTTTGAATTTATTACCAGACAAGTCAAAAAAATTTTATATGGAAGCCTTTGATCCCTTTCTAAATTGGAGGAGAAAGGAAAAAAAATAATTCTCATCCTACACTATGAGAAAGTTCAATTTTACGAGGTTTAAAGAGGCGAGAAAAGTACCTTTTTTACGACTAGCAGAGAAAATAAATTTTATGTTTCCACGATAGCTGGCGCACCAATTAACAAATTTAATCAAAATTGTTGCTCTGATTAATATCCCACTTATAATAGCATATAAGTGATTTCAATCACCTTATTCAGAAGAATTAAAATAAACACCATTAAACGTCAGTATAAAAATAAATTGTTAGTAGTTGTCAATGTCTGCAAATTCAATCATAAGTTGTCGTATTTTGATGTTTGTTCGAAGTTATGGAGCCTGAATAAGATGGAATAATGTAATGTGTAATGTGTAATGTGTAATGTGTAATGTGTAATG
>CAJUYI010000632.1:36546-110960 GCA_910591695.1 Galerucella pusilla | reverse complement strand
GAACTGGTAATTTAGTTGACCAAATAAGTGGTCAATGGTTGATTACCATCATAATCTTGAATAAATACTTGATCAACAGTGTACCGGACAAATAATCACGTGTCGCTCCCCACTGATCCCCTCTTCCATGCCAGTTTGTATCATTCGATACAATACCGAGTGATATATTTATTGAGATGTTATAGTTTTCGATTTAATTTACATTTCTTATCTGTTAACCAGAGGTAACGAGGCAACGAGGGTGAATTATTATCTGATTTGTTGTTGATACGTTGTGACCCTATTTATTATAAAATTTATATCTCTATTATTTTTCCGTCTTATTTCGATTATTTTTTATACAGTGTGGAAACCACTTATGAAATAAAATTCTTTGTCATTATTTTGGAAAATTATAAAAAATGCCGATACACGTCAACTTTTGAATTGAGTTGTGCGTTATGTAAACATAAATGTAAGTGTACAGGGTGATTCACATAAGTATGCCATAGTCGGTGTTGTTTTTTCAATGAAACACCCTATATATTCGCATATTTTTGAAATCCTCTTAATGAACCGATTCCAACAAACTGAATAATGTATGGTCAATTATGAATTATACAGGGTGAAATTTTTATTTTTACAGTTATCAAACACATACATAAAATACCTGATGTATTTGATTTTAATACATTAGAATAAATGCTCAAAATGTTCTCCACCTAGTTGTTGGCAATAGCACAGTCTCCTATAGAACTCCTTAACTTCGTTTAAAGTTTGAGGTGAAATATTCCGTATTTCTGTAGTTATCCTGTATTTGAAGTCTACAATGCTAGTTGATTGTGTTGCATATACTTTGTTCTTGAGATAACCCCACAGGAAAAATCTAACGGCGTAAGGTCTGGCGATCTAGCTGGCCACTCGATAGTACCTCTTCGAAGATTTCACTTTTCCAGTATAAACTGTCAACACATCAACAACTGACAGAATAGAAAACAATCCACATTATTTTAGGTTAGGTTTTTAGGCAATTTTTAGGTATTTATGATAAAACTCATGGGCGTAGCAGGTTGTGTTTAATATACAAATACGTCTAATAATTAGTTAGTTTAGATTTTTGATAAATCCATATTTAGCTAATTTTAAAAAGTACCAATATTTAAGGTGTAATAAATTATTAATTTTAAAATTTCACCCTGTGAAATCCATGATTGACCATACATTATTTAGTTTTTTGGAATCGGTTCATTAAAAAGAAAACACCGACTATGGCATACTTGCGTGAGTCACCCTGTACATTTACATTTATGTTTACATAACGCACAACTCAATTCATAAGTTGACGAGTCTCGGCATATTTTATAATTTTCTAAAATAATGACATAAAGAATTTTATTCCATAAGTGGTTTCCACACTGTATATAAATTTTGTATGACGGTTTTTTTTCTCCGTGTGTACGTCATGTTTGCTTTACGTTTTTAAAACCACAGGTAACTCTATCCTATCCCAAACTGGAACGAAAACAAGAACACTGTTGCCAGCTACTGCCTAAATTATTTACCAGATGTTAGCCTAAATACCGAAAGTATTAAAAAACCATGACAAATCCTTTAATTTTACTCAAACCTACAAAAACAAACAACATTCAATTGAATAAATCAATATAAATAAATGAAATCACTTTTAAACATCTAACTTAGCTTAATGTGATTTATTATTATAAAGAGAAGATATAATGCGAGATCTTTGATTGTCTATATCTCTATATGAAAAACGCTTTGTAGTCGTTCGTGTATAACTAATACTTTCGCTATTAAAAGTTAACAAGCCAATATTATTGCATTACACACGTTGTACCAGTGTACATTTAGATTATCGAGAGTACGAAATCTGATACAATTGTACCCGCTCTGGCAACACTGGATTGGAAAATTAGAGTCTCATATCGGAAACTATCCTCTCGATATATACCTATCACTCGAATGATACTGATTCAGTCAGCTCCCTCTGATGCCAAATCGGTTCAACCAAATAAGACAGAGTTTTTGGCTTCCATATTTGAATTACGGCGCTAATTATGCCGCTTTTATTTCATTCAGTTCTTGATAAAATAACAATATTTTCGCTGCATTGTCACACATTTGTCTATAAAATACTGTTATGAAGGATGTGTCACCTTTATATCATTTCAATCTTCATTGCCCAAAATTGGGGATATTTGACAACGTCTGTTGAATTTATTACTAACAAGAAACCCATATAAATTATGATACACACTACCTTAACAGTTTGGCAATCGATATAACACCTTATGTCTCATCTAAAATTATTAATAGAAATTAACTGTATGAAAAACGCAAGCCATGTTTTTACGGTCATATTTTCATTCAATAACGGGCCCTTAAATAGATTACTGAAAACTCTCGTCTATTGTGAAGTTTTCTTCAAAAATTTGTATCTTTTGTAAAGAGAAAGAGATTGGAACGAAACAAAAACAAAAAATTAAGAATTCATTCTAATCATTCGCGAAGCATAAACTGGTAGCTTTCAGCTCACCCCACAGGGTGTTTAGATTTTGCGGTATAAAAATATTTTTTCACTCCACCCGGCATAATAAATGGTGAGATTTATTTTTACAAAAATTCAAAATGGAAGTATATTGAAAATTAAAAGATTCCTTCCAAATAAAAAAAAAGGAAAATTTAAAGTGAAGTTGAAGTAACTAAATTGTTATTAAAGTCTTTTTAAAGAAAAATTCAATAAAAATTGTTGCCTTCACAGTCAATATCAAATAAACTTCAAGCTTTTTTTATTTATTTGTCAGAGATGTAAAAAACTCATAACTTTTTTCCTTTTGTTCGTTTATTTGTTTGTATTTCAGGGATCAAAATAGAATTCATGTCTGAGTAAATATGGAAAAAAACATATTTTTATAGTAGCTACACTATAGGTTGTTGTTTATATTTCGGTAACTGCAAAGTGAGTGAATCGAAAAGGATGAAATGTACAGTGGCGTAACTTCCAATCTGAACATGAACACATAAATCGTATTATATTCATTTACAAATAAGGGGTGGTAAAGTGAAACAGCATTTTATTGTAAAATAATAAGAATATAATTTAAAAAATGAAACAAAAAATGATTAAATTAAATATGTAGGTAGGTACATTCCAAACGCATAATAAAAATAATAAATTTGTCGAATAACGATATTGGAAGATATAAGTAGAGCCGAGAAAAAGAGAAGATCTGACCATTGGAAGGACTTATACAATCAAAGACTCTTCTGGGTGACTACAACCTGTTGAGATCAAATGAATGCATAAGTCAAAGTAAAAATAGTAAAAATGCACTAAGAGTTTCAACAGGGATCCTAACGGGACGTTGTCGTCTGAATGGGCACCTGAAAAAGCTCAAAATAGTGGAGAAAGAAGAATGCAGATTTTGTGGAATGGAAGAAGAAACCTTCATCCACATACTTTCCAACTGCACAGCACTCCAGAATCCTAGAGCTCAGCACCTAGGAGATTACTGGATAGAAGAGGAACATTTACCTAAGTTGAAGCCTGCAGACATCCTAAAATTCCTCCGGGAATTAGGACTAAAGGAACTACTAGCTTCTGAGACTCTCCTCAGAAACTGAAGTAAGGGGGCACAATAGATCTTTTAGGTCTCAGTGAATGTCACCCCAAATACATAAATACATACATACATACATCACGGTCCACGATGAAACAAATTGTTTTCTATCGTTCTTCACCACTTATATGTGATATCCCTAGTAATATTGAGGAGGCGCACGGCTTTGGGCTTGGATATGAAATGACAATTGGATTCACCCTCTCCCTCCTTGAAAAATATCCAATACTTTCACACGAACACATCAAATTATTCGAGAAGGGGAAGGGCGAATCCAATTGCATTTCTAATACTAAAAATTATCATTTTTTCAAGGGGGCCAGAGCCATGCGCCTTCCTAATATTACTTGGGATACTACATACAAGTAGTAAAAATAATAAATATCACAAAACGGGGAACATGAAGTACACTCATTGGAAAACCAAGCAAAAGTAAGAAAATATAACATTATACATATCTTCATATTAATTATTGAGATAAATAAACAAAACATCATATTTATGCATAGTTATTTTGTATGCAAAGTAATTACTTTTGTCTTTTTTCACTATTTTCATTATAACACAATGTTTAAAAACAAAGAGATAATATAGGTTATTTCTAATCAAATACTTCACTTCACAGGACAAGAAAATATTTAAAAAAAACCTGTGTAAAATAAAGAGAATATCAAAACCAAGATATCTTCCTTGCGTGCCTTGTGGTTTGCAAATGTAAATATAGTACCTAGTTAAAAGTGAATTAAATAATGTGAATGTGGTCTGTGAAAGTCGAGTACTTTTTCGTGCGCCTGGAGTTCCCGTGGCCTCTAAAACTACGGGCCCCCTACTCAACAGCGGTCCATGCGGGCCAAAAGTTACGCCACTGGAAATGTAATATCTGAATATTATAAAACAATAGGTGTGCTGGAAAGTTTTCCTGATAAGCAATTTTTTCAAATATTCCATCACAAAGCAGAATTAGGCTTCATATCAAAATATGCCATAAAAAGATATTATTTTCAATAAATAGCTTTTATTAAAATTCAATGTATGTTTTCTATATACGTTTTTTTTCCGGCATTTTATTAAATATATAACTTCTGTAATATCGCTTTGAACATGTTTTAAATTGAAATGAAATCATTCAGCTTCATGCAATGCAGTAGAATTTAATATTAAAACGCGAACATTTTATCGATTTAAATAACGGTCCACTCGCTTCATTAATGCAAATTGATAAAAGTTATAACAGATCGTGATTTCAATTCCGAATCAAAATTATTTCTATTCTGTTTCTATCGCCATTGAATTCATTCGGAAGAACTGTAAAATCAAAAGCGTTACAGTACAACTGATGGCGTTACGTATTTATAAAATTTAAATGGCTCTTCTTTTTGTGTCTTCTGTACATTCGATGATTTAAGCGCGGAATTGGTGTTTATTTTTAATTTGCGAAAAAAAATCAGCAAATGGAAACAAAAATTTTCCACTAGCAAATATTTGAAGGTTGACGATCGAATTATAGTAGTATCAATAAATATAGTGACACAAAGGTTCCATCTGTTATTAAAACGTGCAGTAAAGCAGACAGAATCCTGATATCTACATATTTACTTCAATATTGTTATGTTATTACTAAATAATATGTTAATAATATTATTACCACTACATAAAATTATTACAATTATTCACAATTTGGAATATTTAACAAATCAAGTACCAAAATCAACTATATAAAAGCTCCTCATATTCCTAACCTTAAATCAAAACAGCAACACAAGAGTACTCGTTTTATTTCAACCAATCGGATTGCGACAGAAAGAAGAGTTGAGGAGATCTGTAGGTAGTAAGTACGCCCGGATAAATTCGTCCTCACTTGACAGCACGTTGATAATAGCAAGCGGAAAATTTTTTCGGCAACCTATAGCTGTTATTATCTTCTTGTAAGCCGTCCTTAAGCCTGCACTCCACTCCCACATTTAGTGTACCCACCCAGTTATCTCCGTACCTTCGAGTAGACGATAGATTTAGGTCCATTGGACGTATGCCATATTTATCGTATGTGCTACACTGGCTTCTCCACAAAAATTGTTTCTCTCCTTGCCTATCCATTGCCACACAGTCTGGAGCTAAGACCGCCGTTTCACAGCCATTCATGCAAATAGTTTTTTATCGAAGCAAGACATGCTAGGTAATCTGTAATTTTATTCTTAGCTGATTTCTACTGATAGTTAGTAGCTCTTTGGACAAATATATCACAAATATATCACACAAGTCTTACTGTGCATCTGCTTTGGAGTGTTCCTCCACTGTAGTGTGAGTTGGCTCTGTACTAATGTTTGTATTTGTCCTTGGACCACTTTATTTATGATTCAAAAGAATGGTTTTGGAGTCGTTAGTTCATCAGGTTGTTAATTTTCAAAAATATCGTTAAGACCCACACAGATTTCACATTAGTGCAGTCTGCCAGTAAATGTCATCTTGTCTGGCATTCCTCTACCAATGCGGACATTGCGGATATGTCATAGTCATATGTTTTTTTTTATTCTGGCATATAGGATAGTTCTCTGCCTGGAATACAAATATTTCATGTGTTGCTAATTTCACTATACACCCTTGCTCTTGTTCCATCCCCAGTGCTTGACCAGTCTTTCCACTAGGTCTCACCTTGGTGAAACATTATTTCGCTCAGGTCTTGCCAGTCCTTTTTGTGAGGTATCTCTTTCACATATTTAGAGCTGGTGAGAAGTTTATTGTTCATATAGACTGTTTCCATATTTAAATGGCTTCACTTACGTTGTACTGAATGGATTTGTGTCCCGAACTAACAGATTTGCCACTAAAGCTGTTTTTCGTTTTAAAAAGTAATTTCGTCGAAAAAAATTAATTTTTTACCACGATAACGCACCACCACACAAAGTTATCATTGTCAATGAATTCCTAGCCAAAACCACCGTGATATAGCTCTAGCCGACTAATTTTTTGAAACTAAAATGCCTCAAATTACCAGTTTGAGGCACTTTAGTCGATAGAGGACATGATAGAGAATTTGTGGCGAGTACTGAAGTGTATTTCTTCGTTGGTATAAAACTAAGTTTTTAAAAAAATTATGATGTTTCTGAATCAAATTAATCAAAAATAGAGTGCTTTTAAAAATTTATTCAAACAAAATCAATAAATCACTATGCAAGCAGTATTGAAAAATTGGAATAAAAAATGTAGCTACAGTCGCCCGATTTCGCATTAAACCACCGTCTGTTAAATTTTGATTTACTGACTGAAATACAGTAAATAGTCGATGTTTGATGTCGATTGTGAAGTCAACGCTAATTTGTGAATGTGATTGATCCTTTAGAAGTTTTTTTATTATATTGTAAGCTATTCAATTTGGTAAACATCAATCAATATATTATTATGTGTACATTAGTTGAAATTATTGTTGAATTGTATTCAAGATTACGATAAAAAAATATCAACAAAATATCACATATCATCGACCACTATTTCATCCAAGCGTGTTATTTTTACACAGAGTGTCCCAGTATGTTTTGACGGTGGGAGTTTCATATACTTGTCATATTTTCGAGATATTGGACTGTCAAAACGTGGTACACATTGTGCTATTTATAAGATACGACCTGGAGATTCCTGTACAAAACTGTCACACGCCAGCTAAATTTTTCACCAAATAGCGTTCATAAAAGATAATAACAGATTTGGAAAGGTCGTTAAAAAATAAGTTCGAATGTAGTTTTAATTTTCTCAAATTCGCTATGGCTTAATAAAAAAATGTATGATTTTGTTTAAAAAAGTAGTCCATCATTTTCATAACACTTTCCAATACTGAAAACACCACAGCGGGGAATCGAACCGCGATACTAATTCACGTTTAACTTTCAAATTTCTCGTGCTTTTACCTATCTGGCTATCTCTCACGCGGTTGAAAAAGATCGCGTTTGACAGGTTTGGTACTCAAATATGATTGAAATAGCAAGCTAGACAGATTTCATTCGGGGGGATTAACTTTTCAGAATGATGCATCCCGAAATTTCACCAGGATTACCACAGGACAAGAATGGAATATATTACCGATGGTTCCAAAACTTACGAACAGAATGGACAAAGCTAGTTAACCTATGTACAGAAAATGTGAATTCTATGATGAAACAACAACTCACATACTTTGCTTCTGTAAGAATTTACAAGGACTCAGACAGAAGCAATTGGGAGAGAAAATAATACAGCTACTGAAAATCCACCCAGTCAAACTAGTGGCCTATATACCTAGCATGCACGAAGCTTCTAAAACAGTAGTAGATAACATGGGAAACGGTACAAAGTGCCTGGGCAGTTGAGCACATCCCAAACGAATGGCTGAATGGGCTATTAAAAAAGTCTGTATCATTCTGTGAGTTTAGATCAGCGACACTTTCTTGCAAAACTGCTAGGTACTGCAGGAATGGCTGCCTAACCAGTACATTACTCTTGACAATAAAAAAAACGATTAGGTATACAACTTACACAAACCATTTCGCCAAAATAGTTATTTATGTACCAAAGGTATAAATAGATGTTTATGCCCTGAGGGCGACGTCTTAGGAAGGCGAGGGCTAACTGAATGGACAGAACACATTATAGACGTTCTTTTATTCACCGGTAGATCCACCAATCGACCAACTGCGTTTTTATATTCATTGGATTGTAGATTGAAGAAATGACGCGTTCCTTTATTACTGTTGCATCAACCAAAATTGCGAACTACTCCACCGTTGTATCGGGGTGGTGGATATATTTAGTGGTTCACAAAATGACAGCTCAACCCCAAAAAACAAACGATTTTTTGAAGCGGTCAAAGAAATGGACGAACTGATAGAAATAAATTTAAAATGTGGTAGCAAGGTATGGACGGCGCTGTTAACAGCGTCAGAAATTGAGAAAATTTCAAGTGGAACTATCAGATGTATTGCTACTCCTGGATCCAGAGGCTAAAATAAATACAACACTCTTCAAAGTATCTTCATTCAGTTCTTAAATTTTTGCTAATAACAATAATCTACTTAGAAATAGATTGTCAGTGGTCAGATGACTTAAACAACAACAACTGCGTTTTTTATGTGTCACTGATGACTCTAACATGTCGTCGTCGCACAAGGCGGACATTAGCACTTTCCGCTCACTTAAGTGCAAAAATAAATGAATTGTAGTAGTTACCCGAGATAACCCTCAATATAATGAATCAAACTAACTTATCAACTTCTCTTGCAAACTTCTTGTCACTGCAATAAAATATATGTAACAACTAAATGAGATGAATAATTGAATAAGTTTATTACATCGTAAGGAATTATATTTGTCACCATTTCCAAGGTTTAGAACGTCAATGTTGGTAGTTACCTCGAATTTATTGCACAATACATTCTAAAATATTCCTAGTTTCAACAAATTCGTTGACATAAACTCATTTTATCATGATTTATATTTCTCTATTGTGCACGTAATTTACAACAAATAAACCAAACTACAAATAACGTTCAGATCAGAATATATATAGTGAGATAGATTAACCAACCTGCATCACTATCCGTCGGGACGCCCAGACTGTTAGAGTTGTCATTGATGAAAGCCTCGGCTGAATTGGTGAAGGTCTGCGGAGAGAGAGTGAGGTCTGGACCACTCGATGAGTCGAAGAGATCGAAGGTGGCTGTAACTGCATCGTTCCCACCTGAAATACAAAGAGGACCCTCGTGAGAATTTACAAAACTCCCCAAGGAGTTCGACGATCGTCTTTAGAGCATCAGCGTCGGTGTGCATTTAGTCGTTGTAGCGTTAATTTAATTCAGCAGGTGTTCGAATGTATTTCGTTGGAATAGAAGATTCGGATTTTCTAAAACAAGGCGCTCAATAGATAAAACCTCCGGTTTCAGTATACAGTGTGAAAATTGTTTTGAATGGCACCAAAAAATTTTTTTACCCAATAAAATAAAATACGAATAAAAAGGTAGAACGTGTCGCGGGACGCACGGTAGGAACTTCAGTTCCTTTTAAGCAAAAATTATGTAATACTTCTGACGTTATAGATAAACATTTTGCATATTCCTCGGTGGTCGAGTAGTAAGCAAACCAGACTCTCACGCGGTAGACCCGGGTTCGATTCCCCGTGGAGAAGTTTCTTTTTAATGTTAATTTTATTTTTAAGTAATTATTCTGCTTGATATTAATAACGACAACAGGTAGATGTTTGGAATATTTAGCAGAATATTCATTATTATAAATAATGGTACGGTACCCTTCATGAGGGAGACCGACTGGCAACATCTACTTATAACAGCATCGTATATTTAAAAAGGGAAACCGTAGCATTATACAATTCGGACATTCAAGAACTGTACGTTTACCACAAAAAATTAGTGGAAACATAAAATTGAATTGTTAAATTCAATTCAATTAAATTTGAAGTTATATTACAGTTTATAGAAATTTTTATTTTCTAGATTTTTTCTTAAGTGGGTCGTAGAAAAAATATGCTGTTCGACTCGTGTGGATTGTCCATATCGCACTTGAACGATTGAGCACTCCGTCTACGGCGTCGTGCTCAAACTTCGTCCTCGTGCGATATGACCATCATATCCACACTAGTTGCACAAACTACTATTTCTATCAAAATATGCCCTTTTACATTTAAAAACATAACCTGCCAAATGTCAAATCAATTTATCCATCCACTTTGAAGTTATCGAATTAAAACATTCAAGTTTTCAAAATTTCCACACCCTGTATTTCGAAAAGTTAATGTGCTAGACCCCTTAATCCTCATATCATTTTGTCCAATTTTACAAGTGAATCTACATGCAAACGTTGTAATTACCCTTAACGTTCGAGATGCTTATACCATTTTTTGCGCGATCGTATTGAAATAAATTCCGAATAAAATAATTTAAATTTCTTCGAAATTAACTAAATGTCAAAAGTGACATTTATACTTCTCGATCAGTTTAAAATATATTTTGCATTTTGGTGAAATTGTTTTTGCTATTTATTACTTTTCGACGTCTGAACGGTAAGTAAATCACTTACCGACGTGTTAAACTTAGAAACCAGTAAACACAACCTACCGTCCTGGCAACCGATGCTGTAAATAAACAAAAATGATCAATCGCGCAAAAAAAATTATGGAAATAATAGTAAAAATTCAACCGAACAAATTCAAGTAGATCACCAGCACTGCGAATACCAGCTTTGCATAGAATTTTAATATAGCATCGGTGGTTCAGTGATAGAATGCTAGCCTTATACGCGGGCGGCCCGGGTTCTATTCCCGGCCGAAGCATATCGTCTCGTAAACGAGGAAGAGACTCAGGAGAGAGCATACGCACGCAAGCAAGGCACATAACGAAGCAACGTAACATAACGTAACGTAACATAACGTAACGGTCAGATTTTTTGCGTCGCAACCCCCGGTCGCTCAAACATAACCTGACGTAAAGAACTAAAGTTCCAATAATAATGAGAACATTCTAGTGAGTATTCAAAATTATTTCCCGCAAATTCAATACAAGCTTCAAAACGTCTTAAAGCGCTCTTGTGCACATGCCTCACGTATTCGTTCTTTAAGATCATCTTAAGAAACATGATGTGTTTGATACACTAATTCTTCAAGATATCCCCATAAAAAAAGTCCAGTGGCGTTAGATCGGGCGAGCGGGGAGGCCAAGCTATAGGTCCGTAAGTTCCTATTCATCTGTTGCTAAAAGACTGATTGAGATACTCCGTAACAATGCCTGCATTATGAGGACGTGGAGCACCGTCCTGTTATTAGATCATTGTATTTAGTGCTGCCAGAGGAAAGTTTAGGTAATTCGTTTTCAAGAAAATCTGTGTCCAGTCAATGTGACCTCGTAAATCAAATAACCATTGAAGAACCCACACCATACATTTATACTTCAAACTGTTTGAAAACAAGCTTGACGAACTGGATGGATGCAAACTATGAACAGTTAATGAACTTTTAGATTACTATAAATCGCATGTCTGCTTGATGTTATTGGAAATGCATTATATCCATTCCCCTTCATCATTCTTTCCCGAGAATTTTTGAGCTGTCAGCGACAAGGATGGTGAAAGGCTCCACCAAGATATCAGAACAATAGAAATTCGGTACCATAGACGATAATTCAGTCATGATGGGTGATTACTGCTGGTTTTTGAAAAGGAAAGATATAACTCCCCATAAAAGGGAAGAGTGAAGTTTGTTACCAATAAACATTTTTGATTTGTTAAATGTTAGTAAAATATTTATCATACCAATATAGTCGTTACACAATGTTAAAAAACTTGTAAAGTAATATTTCCATATGATTTTTTTAATGTAACAAAAAAACCTTACGTGTTACAGCTTTTTTTCTAGCCATTTTCGTATTTATATAGTATGCTATTCAGCTTTATGTTAACAGCAAAAAATTCTTTGTCTACCAGTGTTATTATTCAAAGCAGACTTTTCTGTTGTAAATGTATTATCTTTTGGACACGGGTATCATATATTGATTTTGATATCCCTCTTTGTGAGAGGTGAAGCTACTCATAAAAATTGTTGGTAATTATCAACTTGAGAGAATTTTTGAATATCCCTTCGTTATACTCGCCGTATATACAATATTTATAGTCATAACGTCAGACTATGTGCGAAAACAACGATTTTCTGATAGACCGAATAATATCATTAAGACTATCTATAAAGTAATTTGCATTAACAAGGGATTAATCTTCGGTGCTTAATTGAAACGTAGATTGGACAACAAACAGGGTGACCGAACAAAAACAAAACAAATAAATTCATTCATTCATTCATGAGGAAGTTGAAGATTTTTTAAAATATAGAACTTCTATAGACTGGCTACTACAAAGCATTTTAGCGCGAAATTTGTAAACATTCTTTAATTTCCCAATCAGAAAATTGATCTAATTATATATTTCCTCCCACCCCAAAAATACCGCGTGACGTTAGCGCACGCAGTACGGTACAGTATTGGACGGCATAAGAGGCAAACTAAGGGTGCTATTTAAATAAGACTTAGGAAAAATGTGTGACTTCACCGCGTAAGTCGTCTTGACCGTGGACATGAGGCTAGAGCCAGACAGAAACGCTGGAGGGGTGCGACCAAACATGAAGTACAGGAATGGGTGGATGCGGAAATGGAGAGAAGGTGGGATGAGTATGAGGGCGCGCTAAAAGGAGCGATTGGGAGCAGGAGAGATTGGGTGGACCAGAAATTCGGGGAGGAGTACTATTCCTTGACGCATGACATGGGTCGAGAGTAGGTTACCTCCTGCGAGAGGTGTCAAGTGAAGGATGATGTGGGACATGTGTTTAGATGCTAGAAGCACGAGGAAGTTTAAAAATTAATCAAGGTAGACGATGTATTGGGAAAATTTTATGGAGATAATGTTGAGGGGTAAGGTGGAGATAAGTGGCGTATAGTGGAGAGCATGATTGGGAAAAGAGAAGGATTGCTTGTGAGAGGTAGCAGGAAGAGGATGACGGGGAGTGTATGAGGGACCGCCGCTCGCCCTGAAGTGTGCTAGGGTAGTGATTCCGAAGCGGGAGTAACGGCGAGTTTGGGGTTGGTTTGGTCAGCATTCCCTTGAGGATGAGTCTAACACTGTCTGGGTAATGCTTTGGACCCATTCGAAGATAAGTTTCCCATCTCGGCCCAAGAAAAAATTGTTCTGACCTTAAGTCGAAGTGTAGGTTCTACACTTATGTGAAAGAAATAATTTTACGACAGCCTATACGATTATAAATTTTTTCGATTACGAAAAGAGAGTCTGATTTCTATTAGCACTATTAGAAGATCAATTGGAGTTTGTTCTGGGTATGGCTCTCCTGTTATTCCATCCAACGCAGCATATTTTTATGCTCCCATCTGTTTCCCTACAATCGATGATTTTTTTATATTAGGCACACAATGCCTCGAATACAAACTTTAGTTGTTATTGAGATAAGGGCCTCGGTGGGCACTTCATTACTTCATTATATTATTTATATTTTATATTGTCATTCTACCACATTTCAATTTTCACCATAACCAATGTTCCTGTCCACCTGTTCACATCCTGTCTTTAGTAGACTTAGCTAAACAGGTGACCAAAAGCTCACATGGAACTCCCACATTCAAAAAACCACACACAAGGCCAGAATCGCCCTTGGAAGGTGCAGGCAAATGTGTGGAAAGAATTGGGGATTGAATCCCAAAATGACCAAATGGTTATATACACAGGTTGTGAGGCCAATGATAACCTATGGATCAGTTGTCTGGTGGCCCAGGACACTGCAGATTGAAGCGCAGAGGCAGCTAAGTGGTATTCAAAGGCAGGCCTGCTTAAGTATCACAGGGGCCATGAAAACGACTCCGACTGCGGCCCTGGAGGTAAACCTACCACCACTGCATATCCTTATTCAAGGAAATGCAAGATCTGTTATTCACAGATTATTACAAGGACCTTCTCCGATAAGCCAAGAACACGGTAAGGTCTACAAAGAGCTATATGAAGAAATAAAGGCAGATCCAATACTGGGAAAGCCAACTGATCAGATTGCCCCACAATATAGTTTTAAAAACGACTATACAGTTTACATTCCAGAGAGAAAGGACTGGGAAGCAGGGCCTTCTATAACAGCGAATCTCAACTGGCACACTGATAGCTCGAAAACAGACTCCGGAGTAGGAGTCGGAATATATAGGGTACAAGAGAAGATCACGTTCTCTCTAAACCTAGGGAAACATGCTACTGTCTTTCAGGCAGAGGTAATGGCGGTGCAATGCTGTGCAGAAGAGTTGATGGGACATGAGTGGATAACCAAAGAATTGTCATCTACTCTGACAGCAAAGCAGCACTTAAGGCGATACGCTCATATAGGATAACATCAAATCTGGTGTGAGAGTGTCGGACAGCCCTGAACAGACTAGGTAGTCATAATAGAGTGACCCGAGCCTGGGTACCAGGCCACCAAGGAATAAAAGGCAATGAAAAGGCTGATGAATTAGCCAAGCAGGGAGCAACGGAGGTCATGCTAGGGCCAGAACCTTCCAGTGGAATTGCAAAATGCCTAAGTAAAGAGAACATCCACAAATGGATAAACAACCAGGCGTTGCGCTGGTGGTATGAAACCCCAGGACGAAGACACGCAAAATCATTCCTTAAAAGCCTCTCGACAAAACTGTCACACGACCTACTATGTCAAAGTCGAGAAACGACGAGGATGATGGTGGGAATGCTGACCGGACATTGTAGGCTGAGGAAACATATGCACACAATTAGCCTAGCAGATGACAGCCTATGCAGGTTCTGTCAGGAAGAAGACGAAGCCGCGGAGCACATACTCTGTGAGTGCGAATGCCCAGCAAGGGTGCGGTTTCACTTACTCGGAGAAGAAAAACCGAGGGCAGAGAGCTACGCAAAGGGAGCGGTATCCAGGCTATTAAGTATAATAAAAAGAATAAAGCTAGATATTGAGCTGTGAATATGGGGAATATGAATGAATGAATATGAATATGTGTATTTATAGAACTGCAACGGTCGCAGTGGGATAGGACAAAGAGCCACTCTAATTCTAATCCAATCTAATCTAGTTAAGCAGGTCGCGGTGCAGTTGAATTATTATACCAAGCTTCACTTAAGGAACAAAGTTTCACTTACGAAGGAATTATCTAGAAGAAGAAGCGGTTCAGTTGGCTTTAACAGTCCTAACTTAGCAACCTATGTAGTGAAGAGGGTCGTTTTTACAATAACACTGATAAGATCTCCGACATCTCGTACCGACCTCGGATGTTGAAATAGTTATTGTAAAAGCGACCATCTCTACTACATAGATTGCTCCAGTATATCCTTATAGGGCTAATAATACCTCAGCTTTGTTATTTGTAACATCTTATCCATGGATACCAGATATATCTCCATGATCATATCATATCTTCTTTTTTTTCAATTCATGTTCATTACAAGATAAAGTCACTATTTGGTCTCGTCAAAATATTAAACATTGAATAGGCATCACGTCGAATGTAACTTCTGTTATCCTGTCAATATCGAAATAATTACGAATATCTTAAAATTATTTCCATTAAATAGTGGAATTAGTCGGAAACATTTGACTTAAAAATTTGCTTATTCCCGTCAGCTCAGTTCAATTTATCTAATTTTTCGAAGTGAATTTATTTTACAACCCTCAACACAATATTCACGGTTACTTACTGTAATTATATCTTGTCTATCATCAAGTTTCGTCACCTTTACGGAGTAGTTTTAATAGTTACAAAAGATAAATGAAGTATATAATAGCACCCGTTCATCCCAATCTCGACATTTCCGTTATTTGTTTTAGGTTAATTGTACGCACTATCTGATAATCAGGTTAGCATAAGCGTCACATAGTTCTACACAACAGAACCGCAGATAAGAGCAATAATTGTCAGTTTGTCTTGTCCCAAAAGCATACCTACATCTCAACCACGGGAAACTTTGACACACGATTCTCTGAGGACCAACGACAAAGTTCCATGGGGATATTTTAAACAGGGTCGGCATATGACGTACAACCCGCATACATAATGTAGGTAATATGGAGACAATACAAGGTTTTCATATTATTGCTTAACCTTGATCAATATAACAAAAAATATAATTTAGAACATTGGTTTAAAATGTCTCATCATCCTCTTGGCATTTCTGTATAATAAAGATATAAATTATAAGGCGTGACTAAAAAAATCTAATATTTCGGTTTTATTGATATACAGGGTGTCAGTTTTGAAACTTTGAAACTTGTAACGTGTATATGTTACGGTGAATGTACACACTTGGGAAATGTACACTTTTAATGTAAACTGTGTACATTTCCCAAAAAGTTAATGTGAACTGAATATAATGTATACGTACATTTGCCTTCATGTTCTGGTAAATGTATACTCTTACCTTCATGTTTCAAGAAAAGCTGGAATACAAATAAATTAAAAATGTTGTTGCACTATAAAAGTATTTATAGTAAATATATTTTTTCCTCTTATTGTTTTTTAAGTTTGATTTCGAACAAGAAATGTTCATCCCACTGCTTTAGTGATGAAAGCATTGTAATGCACACTGGGTTATTCAAGAAGGGAAAGGGAATATTATAATCATTGAATTAGCCGATCCTCTTCTTCAATCACTTGATATGCATGTTACAAAGTATTGGATATTTTCCAAAAATGGGAAGGGTGAATGCATTCAATACTTTGTACCGCGCATATCAAGTTAATCAAGGAGGAGAAGGGTAATTCCAATGATTCAATTCTCTTCCGATTTTTGAATAACTTAATGTTCATTACAAAGTATTGGATATCTTTGAAGGAGAAGGAGAATGTAATGATTATATTTCCTTCCCCTTTTTCTCACATTTACCAAAACGACATGGTAATTGTGAACTCAATGTACATTTCCCTTCTTTGAAATTGTAAATGTTAGTTGAATGCACATTACCCAAACAAGTAGGCAAATGTGCACATTTACCGAAAAATGTGTACATTTGCCGCAACATCTACTTTTACCGTAACATATATACATGATTTAGTTGCAAAATTTAGAGAGACGGGTTCTATGCCAAATCAAAGAAGGAATGCCGTAAGAATACTAGATGGAACAACTCAAATTGAAATCTTTGGACAATTTGGAAGAATTCAGTTTTGTGAAATTTTGACTGAAATAATTGAGAATTAACCTAGACTTTAAAAAAATATTTGTTTCGTTGATGAGTGGACATTTTATGGTAATGTGAATAAACGAAATTGTCGTTATAATTATGAAAATGAGCATCTGTTTAGAGTAAACCACACTGAGCATCTTAAGAAACTGGATGTCTGGGCAAGGGTATGAGGAGATTCTGTCATTGGTCCCTTGTTCATACCGGTAAATGTAAACGGTGAAATGTACCTCAACTTGCTGGAGAAGACTATTGAGCCCTTAATTGTTCATGACTTAGAGAACTAACCAGACAGCGATGGAAATACAGCTCTAGATTAAAATATCTTACATTCCCAAAAAAACGGAGCACCTTCTCATTACGCATTAGCAGATAGGGACTGGTTAGACAATGATTATCCAAATAGATGTATTGAAAGGAGAGGTCCCATCGAGTGACCACCTTGGTCACCAGACTTAGAGCCACCTGATTTTTTCTGTGGGGGTCACCTTAGGTAGGTTGTTTATAAAACTCAACCAACCTCAATACACAATTTACGACGAAGAATTAGTCAAGCATGTCGTTATATTACTGAAGCAACATTTGCCAATATTCGTGAGATGTTTAAAAATTTTGGACATTTATTAAGTTCATTAAGATTTTTGTAGTTCTACACTTAACACTTTTCCATTTTATGTCAAATAAATGTTTATGATTTCTTGTTACACCCTGTATAATTATGTCTGGGACCGTTGTAAAGTACTTTATACGGGGTCACAAGTTAAGCGTTGGCATTTGAATTTTTGTAGGTGGGGCAAAGTGGGTTGATGGGAGTGCGCCTTCTCTCATGTCATTTTAGTTCAACCTCTCTACCCTAGGTACTGGTTTAAATTTTTTTTGATGATTTAACATAATTTTACACAATAATATGGATGGATTATCCAGTATTTGGGAAAGGAGAGGCAGGTATTAAGCTGAAATGTGGATTTTTTTTTCAATCGAAGTTGTCTGTTAATATGCGCTCAAAAATTCCATTCAAAGTTTTTATAATCACTGTTTCACCATGACAAAATCTTTATAAAATAACAATGACAAATCTATCGTTCGCTCTTCTCAAGTTTCCATCACAGTGATATTTTGAATTAAATCCAAAACGATGGCTTGGTGATGTAAAGAAACCAATCTCACCGAAGTTCATTTATCTTTGGTTGGATCGTAGTTGAAATAACAGTAGACTGTCCATCCTAAATCCACTATTATGGTCACGTCCGAAACACAGTCTAGTTTGTTATTATCTGGAAATTTCGAGCACCGTAGCATCGTAGTCGTCGTAGTTAAATCTGAATGGAAAAGGAAGAGCTGCCGGCAGACGTGCAAGAAATTCCTCGTGGGAATACTTCATCATAGTCTTCCTGGACCGGTCCAAATTACCCACATACATCACCTTATCCGTCTTTCACACCGGCTTTTCGGAATACTTATATATTTGTACGCATTGGCGGAACACATTTTTTTTTTCATGAAGAATTTTATTAATAATAAAAAAATCTATATTCATTATTTAAATATGATACAAGCTTATTTGATTCAACACTGTTGTGTATTTGTAGAAGCGAAGTAGAGTATTGTTTGCATCGGAGCCAATGTAGTGTAGTGAATGGTGAAACCTTTCAGGAACAGTCAAAGCGACTAAAAGCTTTCTTCTCAATCTGTGACTATAGAAAATTTGTACCAATTGTATACAGAGCATTTCAATAGAAACTATCCACTCCAGATCGTTCTGAAGGCTTCACTTTTATGAAAAATTAAAAATCATATAAAGGGGAGGGGCGTCTTTTTGCTCATATGTACACATTGTAACTTTAACCTTCTCCCCTCTATGGTCACCACACCCAATTTTTGGAATGAAGCACCCTATACATTTTTGCATTGTTGGATTCTACTCTACATAAGTCAAAAGTCAATCAAGTGGGAGTTATGGATAATTCCATTTTACTAATAGTGACATATTAATTCGTAATAAATTAGCAAAACAATACTAAACTATTCAAAAGATGCTTCCATTGATTTCCATACCAGAGCGCGAGTGAGATGAGTGGGGTTAGGACATGTAAATTACACATTTTTTGGATAAAAAATACGTTTATGCCCTCGTGTTTAAGAATATTGGAAATTATGTTCGTTTGTTGGTGAAATAATTAATTTTATTCTAAGCTGGTGAATGTATTTATGTTTTTACGCCAAGAAAAATGCATACGAATATCGCTAGGATAGGAGAAACAGACTCTTAATTTTCCAAAAAAAGATCCAGCTTCTTATTCTCTATATAAAGTTAAAAGGTTGAAATTTTATATGATTGAACATATTATCTTATGTTCGGCATCCGCCACTGTCTGAGGAAAGCTTCTTCATGGTGCTCTTACTCAGCACTTTCTGGAACTTTCTTAAACCCTTGCAGGAATCCGTAATGAGGGCTTGAACGATTCGATAATTTTACTTACTGCGAAAACTTTTGCTTTGGCATGCAAAACTTCGACGATTATCGATTCGACGCAGTTTAACTCGTGTGGGAAAGTTTTGTTTTGCTCTACTCACTACCCATCTACTGAAAAATATTTTCCGGGTTTTAAATTTTGAAGTTTATGCGTTCAAGAGAATACAGAGAAAAGTCACGTGCAGAAGAGCTAGTGCGAGTATTCGTGAGATAAATTACGGAAATTAAACAGTGGCGCGCACGGTGTCCTTATTTTAATTGGATATTTAATCATGCTTAAGCATAAAATTTCGAAAACAATGTATAAAATATTAACAAATAATGAAGATTATTGTGAAATATAATATACACCGAATAAGCCAAAAAATTGCAAAATTAAATTAAAAACCTTGGCATTCACTGACTTTCAATTAAAAAATTTGGGAAAACCATAAAAATTACAAGAGTAAGATGGTGGAAAACTACAAAAAACGTTGCGTTGAGATATTTCTGCCCTTGGGCTGCTGAACAATACTTTTCGCCCTATTTTTGCTGTTGGTGTTATTGGTTTTCCGGTAAGGTGGACGAAAAATATTGTATATATACAGGTAGTCTAGGTTATTATTGACAACAAAGAATTGCGAAAATCCATTAGCAATGGATACCAGAAAAATTGCAAGTGAATGTTAGTAACAAAACTATGTGGAATGTTCTGAAATAAAATTTTTTGTATGCATATCATGTCCAAAGTGTTCAAAATATGCAGCCTAAGTACTATTCACTCCGTGCAGTATTGCCAATGTATTTTAAGAAAAATTGAACAAAATCCCAGTTTTTCTACCAGTGTTTTGTTCACATATAAAGCCATGAAATAATGTTTATCTAATTCCGCTATCAAATGTGACACTTTACGTCACTCCTTGACGTTAGGTAACGTCACATTTTTCATGACCTTTATATATCAGTTATGAAAAGTAGTTATGTAAAAACTTTACGTAACTGTTTATGTTTCAACATAGAGATACCGCATGTGTTTCAAAGAATAATTTATTAATTAGGTAGGTACTGTCAAAACTGACAATTATTTCATTATTTAAACTGTACAATTAACCCATTATTCCAATTCAATAGTATCTTGAGATTTATAAACATTGAAAACATTATTCAGGACACAGTTATTTAAAGTAAGTCAATTTTCTGGGTGAATACATCATAGTAACAATACTTCTAACACCATTTGATTCCACTTCAATATTATCATTGTAATTGAAGATTTTATTGAATATTATGAAAGCGCGGAATTAGATAAAACGTTGTACGTAAACACGTTATGAAGAGAGCGACATTGTTCAACACGCGTAATTTGCAGAACTCGCTAGCGCTCGTTTTTTGCAAATATTACGCTTGTTGAACAATATCGCTCTTTTCATAACTAATTACGTAAATATCTATTGTAATAACCACACATGGGTTGATTATTTTTTTGAAATTGTTTTGATTGGTATATAGATAGATTTAATTTATTACACTGCGAGCTTTTCAGAACTATTGTGGTTATCTGAATCTCCAGATCCACTCTTTTCAAGTAGCCAATCAGCCTTGATATTTCACGTGGCTTCTCATCGCCTAGCACAAGAAACCGCACATTTGCCAGGTAGTGCACTGGCATGGGATGTGCTCTGCAGTTCCCTCTTCTAGATGACAGAATCTGCACAAGGCTTCGTCTGTCAACCCTATTAGCTTGGCGTGCCTGTTAAGCTTACAGTGCGCTGTTAACAAACCTACTACATTGCTTTGACAGTTTTCCTTTATACTTGGGTCGCCTATTGCTGTCCTGGTCCCGGTCCCCACAATTCTAGAGATTTTTGATTGCCAGCTACCATGATCTAAAAATGGTCTCCTAGTACGTTTAAGGCAATCCCATACTAGCTTGGAATTGACTTTTATGGAATCAAATGCTATCAGTGCAGTTTTTATTGGTATTATCGACGATTATTTATTAGGAACGTGAACGAAATTTCATTTTGGATATGGCTAGGTAATGCATTGCAAGTACTGCAGAAACCAACGATCTATTACTTAGTCATAAAGAACGAGAACTTTCTCATTTTCCAGGAGAGCTCACGGATTTAGCAAATTTTTTCAGTGAGATTGATAAATTCCCCAAACAGCTCAAACTATCAACTCAGGATAACTTCATGTGTATTTGGAAAGATTTTTTTTTTAAGATTTTTTTTTTAACACGTTTAATATAGTGTGATAGTACTTTGGCACTTTTTCCTCCTTGTGGTATCTAGTGAATTAATTTCTTCAAAAACATATCCTATGTGGCTTGGTACCCAACTCGAGGGTAACCGAACCGCTTTCTTAGTAACTCTTTCGCGCGAACGCGCAGGATCGTCAACTCTGATGAACGGACCCGAACCAGCTGTGGGCATTGTGGTTAAAAGGGTGGGTAAAAGAACAACACAATAAACACTGGAAGAGGCAAATACATGGGAAGAAATTCATAAAGGAACCATCAGAAAAAGTAGCGGAAGAACTGCTCTCAATGAGCAGGAACAAAGTACACAGTACACACCATAAGGGGCTACTTACGGGACACTTTCCCACAAAGGAGCACCTGAACAAAATAGGGCTGTATAACGGAGACCTTACATGCAGAAGATACAAAAAGGATACTGAAACAGCTCAGCATATACTATGTAACTGTGAGACGCTGGACCACAGGAGGCAGGAACTGTATGGTAGACCCCAAATGACTCCAGAATACTTCTACAACCGACCAGCAAAGAACCTGTATAAGCTGATACAGGGAACGGATTGGCTGAGTAGGCTGTAGTCAGAACACTAGGAGTATCCACAATAAGCACAGGAGGCTGAGGTGGTGCCGGCAAAAGGACGGCTCCCTTAAAAAAACTCTTTTGCGCAGTACCCGCTCAATATCTTTTATGTTTGGATGAAATGGCAATGTTCTGAAAAAACTTTCCTATCCTGTATATAGTGCCGCTCGTATACATACAATTAATTACCTAATAATTTCATTATATTGGATAGATATGTTTAACAAAAATGATAATAACGTTTTAGTGAGCATAAATATAAATGTAGATTGTAGGTATGTGAAAATCTTTTGAAGATATGATATACAAGTTAATTTCGAAAAAAGATTTAATTAACAGCTATCCTAACTTTTACATGTACACTTATTTAAAAAGAAAAAATTCGAAATCCAAACTTTCATTCAAGAATTTACATATTCAGCATCTTATTGGAGCACTAAATTATTAAAGATATTCATGAAAATATTTCAACAACATTATTAATCTGTAATTAATTCCAGTCTAGTCAGTTATTGATTTGTTTTTTTGCTTCGACTCTCTCTGGATCTCCAAGGCGCAGAGTTTGTGATAAGTTATCACAAATCTCGAGGAGGATTGGAAGCATTTGAATCAATTATTTGTAAATAGGCTTTTACCATCTTGACATAATTGATGCATCGTCGACAATATAAATATTTAAAATATAGCTGTGGGTATTTTTAGCAAGATGGTTCTCGTTTCAACGTTCCCAGAGGACGATAATTCAAAAACAATCCTTATATTTCTCTATTCCGACGTAATAATACAACAAAAGTCCATTATCGGCACCGCAAATCACCGCCACTCGAACGATTTTGGCCTGTTTTTGGCACCAGTGATCCTGAATATTTTAATTCCTAACGGCCAGAATGCATTAAAGACAATTTAAAGCTTAAAAAAGAAAATTTCTGACTTTGAGATCTATCTATGGAACTATATCTGGATTCTTTAATTCGATCATAACTCAGATGAAGCGAAAATTTGCATTTTCCTATCTTTGCCAAACTTTTAATGGAATTAAAATGGTAATTTTATTGGAGAAATGTCTGGCTATTAATTCCAGAGTGCAGAAAGAGATAAGTACCTACGTTTAATATCGGAAAAATAGTTGACTGAATATTGGTCACGATCATCACAACGTAGCGCTACCGGCACGATCATCAATTTCCTGCTGGACACGTGTTTTGTCAACGCTCAAATATGAACTGCTGCTGAGACAAATCGCTGCGAGAAGAAGACCACTCAGCACCTCGATAGTTTGCTGCCGCGACTTATTTGGGCATAGCGGAAACGTTACGTGTAGCCATCTTCGCAAAATATTAAGAGTCAAAACACTTCGATTTTGTTCGCAAATCCAACTTTAACAGATTATATTTTTGTGGCTTCAAATACACAATATCTATATCAAGGGTGTCCCACGACGATTAAGACAATTAATATATCAGAATTGGGCAGTAGTAGATAATTATTATAATTTTGGGGGTATAAATTGGAGCAAATGTTGCATCTTTTCTTGTTGTTGTGTTCCCCAATGAGTTATTTGTTTTTGGTCACGTGACGTCGCATTCAAAATGATTAATGGGACAACCTGTATATTTGTGTCTTTCTGTGTTCCTCCCGATGAAACGATTCCAACTAACTAGCACACTTGGGGTCTAAAGTGATTAATTCAAGAGCTACATGTACTTAAAGGATTGTGAGTTGAAAAATTCATAATTGAATCCCCTGTAATTTTCGGCAATCTTAAGTCGCGTCCACATTATGTCGAATGGTGTCGATCGACAAGGTCGTTCGACAATGTCGATCCAGAGTGGATGGTCGCCTGACATTGTCGATCCATAATGTGGACGCAGTTTTACAATAGTCGATTGTCGATCGATTGTTGATCGACACCATTCGACATAATGTGGACGCGGCTTTACAGTCGTACGTAATGATTAAGACAAACAAATATTGTGACACTTGTCATTATGACAATAGGCAGTCTTTTTTATAAGATTTGCTATGATACTTTTTAATCGATATTTAATAGGTAAACAAGTTTTTGTGGAAAAAACACAATTTTATGTAATTTTACTCCATGATATACAGGTCGTTCCATTATTAACTTTCAAGTATTATTAAAAATTATAATATTGGTTTGTCTTAATCATTACGTACGAATGTAACATTGCCGACAATTACAGGGGATTCAATTATGAATTTTTTAACTTACAATCCTTCACCTTCGACCCCCCTGTAATCAGTCAATAAAACACAGTCGTCATTAATGTAATGATGTCTATTACGCACTGTTAAAAAAACGCACAGCTGTAAAGTAAATCGCACGGCTTCCCTAGCAACATCTTATTATAATCTATTATAGACGTCGCCATTTTATTCAAAATTTACTATTTGAAAACATTCGATATGGCCACGTTTAACTATGAAAAGCCCAAAGGGCTGAAAGTATGTATTGATTATAATTGAAAAATGAACTTCAGATTATCAACAATATATTAATGATGATTGAACGTTAGTACTTCAATGTGATGTTATTTCTTATGCTTCTTATAAATACAAGTACAAATAGGTCGTAGGTAAAGTATAGTACGTAACTCGTGTTGTAAAGCATTTTACGCACTCACGGAATTTTCCATTTTCGTGCGTAAAATGCTTCTTACCACACACGTTATGTAATTTACTATTGAGTACCTGTAGCTCTTAGATTAATCACCTCAGACCTCAAGTGTGCTAGTAAGTTTTTGTTTATCGGGAGGAACACAGAAAGGCAGTGACACCCACGGCCTAACGACTTCGACAATTGCGGAACTAGCCAAACGTTACACCCATGCTCAATCCCTTAAGAGATGGGATGGAATCAAAGGATACAGTCTTGCCAGGATCACCCTGGGCGACCCTGGAAAACTGGCGCCGAAGGAATATTTGGCGATGACCAGGAAAAACCTACGTTTAACAGTAGGATTTCTGACTGGTCACTGTCAACTAAGTAAACACCTCCATACTATGGGGCTAGTGGACACACCTCTATGCAGGATGTGTGAACAGGAAGATGAAACTGTCAGGCATGTCTTATGCGAGTGTCCGGAGTTATCGTCAATAAGAGTGTGTGTTCGGTGAGTCTTGGCCTACACCTGCCGATATAAAGGAGATGTCTCCCAGTGACCTGTCCACCTTCATGAGAATCACAGGAGACAGGATGGACAATGACCTAGGAGGACAACTCCTCGGGAGGATGTACAATGGGTCACATGTGGCCTAAGTGCTGTGAGCCTACACACTCACCTTTCCCACTCTACAGAAACAGATACAGATACAGATACAGACATAGAAAGGCACAAATATTCAGGTTGTCCCATTTATAATTCTGAATGCGACGTCACGTGACCAAAACCAAATCTCATTGGGTAACACAATAACAAGAAAAGATGCAACATTTGCTTTAATTTACACCCCCAAAATTATAATTATCTACTTCAGTGTAAAGTCTCCTTTCGGTAAAGTTGACTTCAGTTAATCATTATGAAATCGGCCGTTACACTTACCCTTTAATAGATTTGACAACGGTTAACTGAAAATTGTATGCCAAAACCAAATAATTCACGTCAAAAACAATTCTTGTATTTATATAAAGGTTATCTATGACTGACAGTGACAGCAATGTCAGAGCGTAGCCAAAAATAAATTTTGGGTTGGTGCGTCAAAATACACCAGAAATGTTACCAAGTCGCAGCCAAGATAGAACAAGTTCTAATTCATGCGACAGACGCGCCACCGAAAAAAAAAAACAACGCCAAGTTGCATGCAATTTTCTTACAGCGTCAACTCACACCGTGGAAAATGGACTTAACACATGGTTGTTCATGTAGTACGACAGATTAGAATTGTTTTTGCCTATATATAGGACGACACAGTCATCTATATTCATTGGTAATAAAGATTTAGATGAATTAGCCAACATAAAAATACATATATCGATACAATCAAAAGAACAATATTGCACATAATTGCCTTTAGATGCGGAAAAGACGTATATATTTTTTTACCCGCAGTACTGAGAGTCGAAAAATATCATAAAGGGATTGGAAAGGACGTATTAGCTATGTGGGAGCTGGAAGATTATCCTTTGACAGGAAATTGGAGTTCATATCAAACAAAACTAATATGGGTGTTTGCAATGCAATTTTTTCTGTAGTGTTTGGCGTATCAGGTTTTAAATTCATTTGATCTGACTTTATATCATATTTGGTAATTTTAATGTACAATTTTCCAAAGGAAGACTTCGTCGTCAATTTTAATCATATCCAGTGTATCTCAAACATATTTTTAATATATTTTTCATAACAGGATTCAAATGTCTCTTTGCGTCGATCGGAAATTGAGGAAGTTGTATACTGATATCGAGCCATGCGGAAATTGATATCTTATCACTAAATAGAAACCTGGGATATACATCGGCTTTGACCTACTAGGAATCCATTTTAAACACACCATTCATACAATTTTCTTTACCAAGGCACATTTTAGCAGAAGCAGAATTTACCTAATTGTAGGTATATATCTGAAGATTCAACTTTCTATCGAAATGTGCGATGAAGTATAATCGATAATCCCTGAGAGTGTCGTCAATTAACTGTGTAAGACAAATAAAGGCAGTAGGTACAGCACAGTGAGTGTTATGTATGATCCCACTTGAAAGATATCAGGTGGTGTGTATCCGGTATGTCGAAGGAGCTGGACGAAGAGGGCTGGTCCTCTACTGGTGAGCTTTCTGCCACTTGTAGTTCTATTTGGTTACTAGTAAGGCGATGTTAAAGGAAACTCTGAAGAAGTCTGTGAAAAAGACTGTAAAGAAGACGATAAACAAGATGACGAAGACTGTGAAGAGGACGTGGATGTAGTGTTACCTCAATTTTTTATCTTAGCTGCGTTTGAATAACCGTATCACTAAATTATTTCTGAGAGGTTATAATTACCTTGGGGCTAGATCCAAAATAACTTTGAAAGAGCACAAAATTCTTGAAAGCTCCGGAACAAAAATTGAGGATTATGGTCCGGCAGAGAGTTAAGTAAAATGATGTTCTCGGGAAAAATGTGATCATATGAGGTGATGTATGAATATAAATACTTTATGAATTTATTCCACAATAAATTTCCTACTTGTGAAAAATTTCCTTTATCATATCTACCGACTACTTGATAAAGAAAAAACCACAACTCTATATTTATCAAACCAAAAAAAGTACGGTATATTTTTTTACGTTGGTAAATTTGTTTGGGAGCTGCTATAGAAAATTCTCCCTCCTTCTCCCTTTCATTCAGTTGACTTTGTAGGCTTTATTATTTCTCCTTATGTCTAATTTTATTTTTATAACTCGAATGGGTTTGGAGAAGTAAAAGCCAAGGGACTTACTTAACCTCTTAAAATTCCTTTGAGAGTATTTTTGCTGAATTAATTTGTCAAAGTGAATAAGATATTTTTTTAATTTTCATTTAGAGTCCATTTGTAATTAGGTCAAAATTATTTTATGTCATGCGAACAACTTAATGAAAAATACGACAAACATAATGGATTTGTTAATTTCTTTTCTACATGTACGGGGTTTGCAAAAAAGATGGCTAAGAACAATGGCTGGACATCTAACCCTTCAAAAAACCAACATTTAAATGTCGGAGTAAGTTCTGTATCTGTAGAGTAGGGAGGGTGAGTGTAGGCTCACAGCACTTAGGCTCCATGTGACCCATTGTACATGCTCCCGAGGAGTTGACCTCCTAGGTCATCGTCCATCCTGTCCTTCTCAGGAAGGTGGACAGGTCTCTAGGATACATCTCCTTTATATCGGCAGGTGTAGGCCAAGACTCACTGAACACACACTCTCTTATTGACGATAACTCCGGACACTCGCATTAGACATGCCTGACAGTTTCATCTTCCTTTTCACAGATCCTGCATAGAGGTGTATTCACTAGCCCCATAGTATGGAAGTGTTTCCTCAGTTGACAGTGGCCAGTCAGAAATCCTACTGTTAAACTTAGGTTTTTCCTGGTTTTCGTCAAATATTTCTTCGGCACCAGCTTCCCAGGGTCGCCCAGGGTCATCCTGGCAAAACTGCATCTTTTGATCCCATCCTATCTCGGAGTAAGTTAAATATCTTTCGGTAATTTTGAATTCGAAACCTAGAAATAGCTGAAGTAAAGAAAAAATCCAAGGCTACGTTGATGATAGTCAGATAAGAGTACGGAAAATATGGGTGCTAAGACAAAAAAAGAAGTATTGTACAACATTGTGGTGAAACCAATGATCACATACACATCTTGGGCATGGTGGACAAAGATAACCCAAAAAAGCAGCTGCTAAATTAAGCAAGTTACATCATAAATCGGGCTGTGAAAAAAAAATACCAGCCATGGAGACGCTGCTGAACCTCCCGATTGAGTAACTTCCATGATGTTGGCAAGAATAATACTTCTGATACAGCAAAATACGAGCGACGTATCGGATCACAACGAGATAAAGGAAATAATGGGAGATAAAATTCTCGAAATGGAACCAACGGACCACATGACTCCTGTATGCTTCTTTAACACCCACTTCGAGGTTGATTCAAGATCGAAAGAAATAGATAGATGACATCAAGAACAAAGCAGATAAGAGTATCTGATATTCCAGACCAAGATCGGGATTGGTGTTGGAATACTAGGAACAAACACGCAGCCCACGAACATTATCTTGCATGGTACGAGAAAAATATGAGGGAGGTGTGCGTTGCACGAATTAAAATGCACAAGTATCGCAGAAGGCGATCATGAACCCCAGAAGTAACATCGAGACTGATATGAGAATGCCGAGAAGAACTAAATAAATATAATAACTTTGATGTGGGATCTAGGGCACTGTGGCATCGAGAGAAATGGAAAAGCTAATGAGCTGTCTAGAGAGGGCTCATTAACTTCATAGAGTGGCTCAGAACTTACTCGGGGCTACTAAATCTTTCATCGGAGGATGCAACCGGGATAGAAGAGGATATCCTAAAAGTGTTCTGGAAGAGTTCTCGTCTATTGCTGCTAGAACTACTAGCCTTTGACACTTTCAAGGACTGGGTAGAAGAAGGGGGGAACAATGTCCATGTAGATGTAAAAAAATAGAGTGGTCGCTAGAGAATATAACAACATTGTGAACATATGTGTCAAATCGTTTTTTTGTAATATCCACTGATTTCATTCAATATGGCTCTTGAAATAACTGATGAAGGTGAGGAAGAAAAGGGCTTTGATCCCTTTTAAAAAGACTTCCCAAGTTGTACACCTGTTGATTTTTTGAAAATGAAGCATATACGAATTTATCTATAAGTAAGCTGATATATTACAGCGTTTAGCTTATACAGTAGTTTACATTTTGTGAACATTTATTTAACTTTAGAAATAATTCCGGTCAGCAGTCTTTGCGGCAAAGTCGGATGTTTATTAATACCATTAACCCCCACCGGTGTACGGTAGTTCGTATTCATGTAAACTTTTGAAATATAATTTAACTTGATAACAGAATAGGTAAATAGAGTATAAAGTTTCATTCAGCACTGAAGAGAAGTGTTCAATTACGAATTCTAAGCTGGGTTATCTCTGATATAAGACTGATTACAAAATCAATCTCGTGTTGCGGCTTGTTGTAAATGTTATTAGGGCTTTTGCTAATTTATTGAAGTATTACACATTGAAACTATCAGAATTAGGTGAATAGTAAACCATAACTTTGTAATAGGGAATTATCCTCAGTATGTTATATGTTATTAGTAATGAAACATGATAAAATTAATGGAGAAGCATTTGAGAACTTTTGTTGGCTAGACTGTAATTTAGATATATTGAACGTCATCGAACAAACTAGATAAGACTTCAATGTTTTATTTTTATTACAGTGTAGGCTGTTCTATTCACATCTCATCTCAAGACTAATACCTAGCAACCAGTGTCTGGAAGAAAATAGACCCAAAACTTTGTTAGCTCCGACTCAAACTCAATGTCCAGCAGGTGCTAAATTAGATAATCTACAAAAAAAGAAGACATATGCTGCTGCCAATGAGTGGGAGTGAGTCAAACTGCACTACTCCAAACAAAGTGCTCATGCGGAAAATTCCTTTCCACGAAAGTTGGGTACAATGCTTTTTGCCACGAATAATAAAACTAAAATTTGAATAAAACTTAATATTTTCCTATTGGCAGTTGGTAACATGATATATGTAAAAATATCAAAATTCAATCATTTGACATTTCCCACAACTTCCAAAAATTGAATTCATCAAAATGATTGAAAGTGACATCAGTGATAGTGAAACTAATGATACATTGTTGAAAAGATTTGTCATGTAAAGGTTGGCAATCTCCATATCCAACTAGCATTAAGATTTCGTTTTGTTGTTTTTCCGATAATTGTGCCATTATTCTCAATTTACTTTTAAACTTCGTGCTCATTTGAAAGTATTATTCGTTTTGACAATTTCTATATTCATAAATGTTGATGTGGTTGATGTTTTCAATGCTCACTTTTGTTTTTTGTTTGATTCCAAAAAACTACAAGGTCATATCACTAGTTACAATACAATTCAATTTGGAAAAATAAAACTGATATTTGAGAAATTCTGTATTAAAGCTATACATTTTTTTTCTTCAAAGGAGCCGTCCCTTCGCCGGTACCACCTCAGCCTCCTGGGCTTATTGTGGATACTCCTAGTGTTCTGACTACAACCTGTTCAGCCAATCCGTTCCATGTATTAGCTCATACAGGTTATTTGCTGGTTGGTTGTAGAAGTCTTCTGGAGTCATTTGGGTTCTGCCATACAGTTTCTGCCTTCTGTGGTCCAGCGACTCACAGTTGCTTAGTATATGCAGAGCTGTTTCGGTATCCTCTTTGCATCTTCTGCATGTAAGGTCTCCGTTACAGCCCCATTTTGTTTAGGTGCTCCTTTGTGGGAACGTGTCCCGTGAGTGCGTAGTTTGTTCCTGCTTATTGAGAGCAGTTCTTTCGCTACTTTTTCTGATGGTTCTTTTAAGAATTTCTTCCCATGTATTTGCCTGGTCGTATTCTTCCAGTGTTTATTATGTTGTTCTTTCACCCACCCTTTTAACCTTGACCTCGTTAAGCATCTGGGGATGCCCACAGCAGGTTCGGGTCCGTTCATCAGAGTTGACGATCCTACTCTTGTGAGTTCATCAGTTCTTTCATTGCCTGCGATTCCTTTATGACCTGGAACCCATTCCATTGTTACACTTTTCCGAGTCGCCAGTCTTCTAAGTTCTTCGCCGCATTGCCATACTAGCCGAGATGTTACCCTATAGCTCTGAAGTGCTTTAAGGGCAAATTGACTCTCACTGTAGATCCTGATCTGCCTGTTGTTGTAGGCTCTCATATTATTTGCCATTGCATAGACCTCTGCTTGGAATACAGAGGCGTATTTTCCTAGCGAGACGATTCCTTCATATTTGCTCGTCTTGCTGTATATCCCCGAGTTCATTTTTTGATCCGTCTGTATACCAGATCAGTTCATTCGCTCTATTAAGTGGTGGTGCGTTCTCATCCTCAAGTTCCTTTCGATTTTTGATGACAATATTGATGTTCTTGCGAAAGATATATCTGGTGGTCTGGTGATCTGTTGGCATTTTGAAAATGTCATCATCTACATGCCTTATCTCTGTGTGTCCTCTCCCATGTGCCACGTCATGGTCTGATGCCTTCTCCAGTCGGGTTAGTGCTGCCCTTGCTTCGCACATTATGACACAATGTAGCGGAGGAAGGTCTAGCATTGTCTCCAGCGCCGCTGTAGGAGTAGTCCTCATTGCCCCTGTAATGCCAATGCATGCAAATCTTTAGACCTTGCTTAGTTTTAGCATAGCAGAGGATTGTCTGATCTTTGGCCACCCTACTAGAGATGCATAATATGTGATCCTGGGAATGACAACCATTTTCTACAGCCAGTGTACCATTCTGGGTCTAAGTCCCCATTTAGTGCCGTAAGTGCGTCTGGCAACCATGAAGGCCACCTCTGCTTTCTTGATCACGTGCTGGAGGTGTCGGTTCCATGTTAAGCCTGGGTCTAGGATAACCCCAAGATATTTCACTTCATCCGACAATCGTATTGGTTTACCTTGAAGCGTCAGAGGGCCAAGTCCTCCCCTTTTCCTTCTTCTGGTGAACGCAATTATCTGTGTTTTTGAAGGACTAATGCGTAGCCCTTCTTTTACAGTTCAGCCTGTTACTACATTTAAAGCCATCTGGAGTCTGTCTCTGGTTGTACTGTTGTATTTACCTTGGGATAGAATTACCAGGTCGTCTGCATATCCTATGGTGTTAAATCCTTCTCTATGTAGGGTTCTGATGAGCCCGTCCATGACCAGGTTCCACAGCAGCGGGGATAGTACTTCCCCGTGCGGACAACCCCTGGCTGCACGTACGGCCATTGTCTCCCCCATCAGAGTTGATTCTATGAGCCTGCTTCTGAGCATGCAGTCTATCCACCTGCAGCTCGTGGCATCGATCCCAGAATTCGTCGTCTCCTTAGCTATAGATTCATAGGAGGTGTTGTCAAAAGCTCCTTCTATATCAAGAAAGGCTGCGAGCAATACCTCTTTGTTTTCCAGCACGTATTCAGCCCTTTTTATGAGTTGATGTAATGCTGTTTCGGTTGATTTTCCCTCTCTGTATGCATATTGATCTCGGTGTATTGGTCTAGCTTGTAGCCAGTATACCGTCTCTGATATGTCTGTCGAGTTGTTTCTCAAGAAAATATCAACAAAAATGACATTGGACTGATTGGTCTCAGAGCTTTAGCCGTGTCCTGTCCAGATTTTCCAGGTTTTGGTATAAATGTAGCTCTGATGTGTTGCCAGGTTCTTGGAATATGCCCTAGAGCTAGGCTAGCTCTGAGCAATTCACTTACCCTGTAGTGCAGTGTGTTGCCTCCTTTTTGGAGTAGGATAGGATAAATCCCGTCTGATCCCGGTGATTTATATGGTTTGAAGCTGTTATACATTTCTATTGTTTGAAAATTTTAATCTAAACATCTTTTGTTATCACCGTTTTTGTGTAAAATTGAAAATAAACAAGTTATTCAATAAAAGAAACATGTACCTCAAATTCAAGATGGCGGAAGATGGCAACTGATCGAGTACCACGTAAAACGACATTTAGTCTGCCAGTCACCCCCCCTCCCTAACTACTTCCGAAGGAAAACTGCTACTTAAAATGTATGCCCCTTTTTTAAGCTAATCCCGCTGGGCTATTATTATCCGTTCCAAAGATAATCCCGTTGTTGAAGACTTTTCAGCAATGCTGTATTTACAATAGTTAGACATAATGTGAATGATAAAAGCCATTAGACTTTGTGAAATTCTATCAATTTGTTGTCCCACCTTCATCCACCGTCTTAGGTTTAACTACGTTTGTCTTGGTCTAAATGCGAATCAACAGAATATCAGAAGACGGAAATCGTCTAACAAGTTAGAACTAGTTTCAGCCAGCAGACTTGCCAACAATATAAATTGAAATTGTTCTTGATTAGCAAATTCATCAGTGGGTTCGACCTGCGCCGCTAACGAGTTGGCCATTAATTGGTTTGGTAGACGTGAGGACCGACAGCCAAGAGCAGTGCCATCTAGTTAGCTATGTGTAAGAAACCAGTGGCGCGCCATTAACTGAAAATATATAATGAGGAAAGGAAAGTTTGGTTACAAATAGAATTGGAGAATTTAAAAAAAATGTGAAGATATCTTTCGAAATTTCCTATAAATTTTACTTTTGCAAATATGTACGGTAATATTTCACAATTGATTTTGTTTTAACTTTATTTATGAAAGGGTACCTACTGAATTTAAACATTGATCAGGCGATAGAAGTGTGACAATATAGCACTGCGCTTTAAAGGCCAAGAGACTATAGCTCCATGCAGATAATTTCCAAAATCGTTACGACGGTACAAGAGGGGGATACTCATAATAGATTATCCTTAGCCTGGGTAACAGGCAACTCAGATCACAGATCACTAGCTCAAGAAGGGGCACGATGTGCTTCTTCTGTGAATCTTTCTGTGGCATAGTAAAAGCGCTGCAAAAACCAAATAGCTACTTGGATGAGAAAGCAGTCTTTAAAATGGATAAATAAGGCGCCAAGAATGGGACAGGCCAAATATTTCATCAAAGAACCCTTGCCAAAATTCATAGAGCCAAAATAGGAGAACAATCAGGATCCTGGTTTTGCAAAGAAGATGGAGAAACCTCAGCACACAAACTGTGCTACTGCGAAGGTTATAGACTATGGGAGAGAAAAAAACCAACAGCAGGAGGGCATACACAATAGATCAGCAGGGGTCATAGGAGAGGCTCCTAGAAGTACATAAACCTCAAATTTATCTCATCTTATACCTATGCACCTAGCAGTTATTACGAGAATAAAATGTTTAAATTTGAAAGTGTTGAAGAAAGACAATAGGGAATGAGGCTTACAAGAATTTTTGTGTTCTCCGTGATTTTTTATACCCACCAGGATAACATATATAAATATAAAAAATTATATTTGAATTTTAAATATGTAATTCGGCTTCACATTCTATTGAAACTGCCCCTAATGTTTAACAACTTTGATAACATGGGATTTGTTTAACTTTTTTTATGTTTTTGACATGAGATTGGAGGGTATTTGAGTTGAAAAATTGTTGGAAAACAGACTAAAAAAAATTCCGACGAGTAAACAAAATTTTTTCATTCCAGTAACATTCTTCACAAGATAAACAAAAAAAGTTTAATCTGGGATGGATTTTAACCTCCTCTCCGAAGCAATATGGTCCAGGAAATAGACATTGCTGCTGGATATTGCTGTTAAACTTTAATTAAATGAAATATATCGAGAAAAGTGAGAATTCAGTTGGTATTTGAATGAAGGAAATAGTCTTAATTATAACGATATATCCTAGCTTCGTCTTTACTTGCTAGAGTTTGTTTTATTATAAATGAAGCACAGTTCTGATATACAGATCGCGAAAAGTCTATTCGAGTCATTACACAAGTACGACAAGGAAAATATGAGAAGAACTACTTGAAAGAGAGAGAAGAATAATTGTTCGCAGTTAACGTTGTGCATTCCATATGAAACCAGTTTTGCCAGTTAAGCATGTTTGTTAGCTTCTAAGGAATAGATAACTTATTTTGCATTTGACTTTTAACACGGGATAAGGCCATATTTAGTGGGAGAAAATCGAGATGGGTAATATTGTTGACAAAAATAAGAATAAAATGATATAAGTGGTGCAAGAAAAAATTTGGACAAATTAAAATCTGCAATAAATAAAATCTATACACTGCTTTCGATTCAACAATTTTATTGGTATTTAACATTGCTGCCGACAAAAATTGGGAATAACTTTTACAGATAAATACATTTGGCAACAGCTGACTGCGCAAAATTATTCTTCTCTCTCTTTCAAGTAGTTTCTCTAATATTTTCCTTGTTGGACTTGTGTAAATCGTATGACTCGAATAGACTTTCCGCAATCTGTACTTCAATCATAATTTGTACTTGCAATGAATATCTAATGTTGAGCAGAGACTCCTATTTCCTACTCACGAGAAGGACTATCATATGAAAATAGCATCCATTTTAAGTAACAAGATAAAGTTTGATCAACAATTGCACCAGCAGCCATTGCCCTAAGTGGGAAGCATTTTTCTTTCAATTATAAATCTTACATTTTCCAACTTAGTTGTCCCTTGGACCTTCTCACATAGTCTCATGTCGACACTCGACACGAAAAGTGAAGTGGAAGCATTCTGCGCACAGATCTCGCACGAATCTGATGCCGTGATTGCCGTAGATTGTTTTTGTGATCTAAGCGGAGGGTATCCGGTAGGTATTTTGAAAAGACACAGGAACGGTTTGGCATCATGCGAAAAATTTAGTGAGCTGCTTTCATAGAGGATTTTAATAAATCCAAACAGATCGTGCAAATTGTAGTCACATTTTATCTTTTACCACTGGAAGTTACCTAATTGTTGTTATAATATTCTCAAAAACTTTTGATTCAAGTTCATGGTAACACTGGAGAAGCTTGTAGCATAATATGCAGATGTACCGGGTGGTCCAATAAGCCGATCTCTCGGCTATATAACAGAAACTATTCATGTTATAACGTTGGGAGAAAAAATTCCTTGGGAAAAGTGGACAAAAAATATTGCTGGGAATTAATTTCAAGTTTCTAGGTTAACCGTTAGGGGGCGTAACCTGTGAGGAAAAAGTTAAAAAACCAGTTTTTTGTGAAATATGCCCAATTATTCCCAATGTTAAATAAGTAAACTAGAAAAAGGCCTAAATTTCGCACAAATTTATTCAAGTACTTTTTATTCTATTTTTCCAAATAAAGGGTGGGGGAAAGTGGGAAAGTGTTGGTGAATAAATACCTATAACTTTGGTTTGAATCAACCGATTTTAACGAAATCAGTGTCAATAGAGAGAGTGTAGATGAATTAATTACATCTACTATAAAACAATGGCATTTAGTTTCAATTGTCAAAGGTAGAGGGTACTGTCGAATGAAAAAAATTAAAATTTGTTTTCCTTGAGAATGTTTTAGGGAAACACCCAATTATTGTGAACTATAATGAAACTGGATTGAATTCCCAACAAAATGGCGCAAACCGCATGTTGATAGCTATTGTCGAAGTCAAGATATAAATAAAAACGCATAAACATAAGTAAGTATAGTATTGACTCACTCTGTATTATAACTTGAAATTGTATATGTGAAAGAAAGATCATGCATAAATTTCGATCATTAAGACTTAATGTCCAATTAAATGCTGCTTCAATCTCAGGTTACTGCAATTGTTAAATCTGCTAGAAGAACAACCGCGTATCATGTCAAAAAATTTGTGGGAGGCGAGGCTACGCTTAATAGTGCGGGTGCATGCATGCATAATAATAATTATTGGTCTGGAGAAAATCCGCACTGGGTAGAGGAAGTGCAGCTTCAAGGTAGATGGAGTCCTAATGTTTGGTGTGATATAGTTGACGGAAAGATCGCAGGTTCATATTTCTTGGAACTTCAAATGACGATACATATTTGGATTTTCTGGATAATTGGTTGTCTGTTTTATTGAAAGATATTCTCTTACAAACAAGAGGTATGATATTACAGCATGACGGGTGTCCTGCGCACTTTTCCAGACGAGTTAGAGATTATTTGAATGTAAGTTATCCAAATGGATGGATTGGAAGGGTAAGTAAGTAGGGCCAGCTAGATCTCCAGACTTAACATGTCTGGACTTTTATCTGTGGGGAAGATTGCAGGATTTAGCGTTCCAAACTCACCAACCACGGGAGACGACATGCAACAGTGCATTGAAAACGCTATAAATAGTATATCAACAGCTGAAATTTAAGCAACAGATATATGTCAAAGCGTGCTAGTTTACATATTTGTCTGGAAAACGATGAAAAACAATGTGAACATTTAATTGGACATCAAGTTTTAATGACCAAGATATCTGTATGATCTTTCTTTCCCATATTTAATTTTAAGTTATAATACAGGGTGTCAATACTATACTCACTTATGTTTATGCGTTTTTATTTATATCTCAAGTTCGACAAAAGCTATCAACATGCGGTTTGCGCCGTTTTGTTGAGAATTTAACCCAGTTCCATTATAATTTACAATAACTAGGTGTTTCCATTAAACATTTTTAAGGAAAACAAATTTTAATATTTTTCATTCGAAAGTACCCTCTACCTATCACAATTAAAACTAAATGCCATTGTTTTATAGTGGGTGTGATTAATTCATCTACACTCTTTCTATTGACACTAATTTCGTTAGAATCGGTTGATTCAAACCAAAGTTATAGGTATTTATCCACAGACACTTTCCCACTTTCCCCTACTCTTTATTTGGAAAAATAGAATAAAAAGTACTTGAACAAATTTGTGCGAAATTTTTTCACTGGGTATAATTGGGCATATTTCACAAAAAACTGGTTTTTAAATTTTTCTTCACAGGTTACGCCCCCTAGCGGATAGCCTAGAAACTTGGAAGTAATCTACAACAATTTTTCTTGTCCACCTTTCCTGAGTAATTTTTCTCCCTAAAGTTATAACATGAATAGTTTCTGATATATAGCCGAGTGATCGGCTTATTGGACCACCCGGTACAGAATGTATCCGTGGAGATATTACATACCATTCCTATATGTACATACAGACATATACTATTAACAGTTTCCACAAGCTACAATCAGTCAACGCTGCTCATGCTTTCTATCTGGAGCGCTATTCTTGTCCGTTCGTATCTGTCAAGGTCATGCGTATTTCATATTTTTGCGAATGTCATTTGTTCATGGTATTTGTTGATCACGAGAGTTTATTTACCTGACTCTCCACCAACGTTGTCAAATTAAGTACTCACATAACACTCCCCACCACGTCAAATTTAGTAGTTGAGGTGCGCAGCCTTTAACCGTCTATTCGATGTGATTGAATGTGAGCAGATTAGCACAGTTGGTAGGATACTGAGTTTACATCCCAGAGGTCCTAGGTTCGAAACCAGGTTTGGACCTGTTTTTTTTTTATTTTTTTATTTCTTATTTTCTGATATTTACATATTTACTTCAATATCGTTATGTTACTACTAAATTTGACAACGTTGGTGAAGAGTCGGGTAAATAAGCTCTCGTTTTGTTGATCATAAACGCAATTTTCATGCGTTTTACAGAATTTATAAGTTATATTTAGGTATCAGAATCGCTGTTATCAAATTGCTTCACGAACATATGTGGCAAATTTGATGAACCAATTAATCAATATAATCGTTTCAATCCCATTGACCCGTTATATATTTTAAGTGAATATCAATTTGTGTGAATATTTACAATTTCTAAAGAGCTGTGCAGGTTTTTAATGAGAGGAATTATGCTAGGTTAAAACTTAACCATAATCTGATAGCATAGAACTACTGAATAATATAGAAAATGCCCAACGCGAATAAAAAGTTTTCTACATAGAGACGTTTGAATTTATCCACAGTGTATATATGAAATTATACTACTGTACTCGAGTCTAGTGTTGCCAGGATGTAGTAAAAAAATCAAACTCCCCATCGCTGATCGCACAACAACCTTAATTATTGAAATGAGTAATTTCGAACAGCTTTTCATTTGTTATCCGACATTAATCCTTTATTGTCCGGGCTAAATAGCCGAAGGAAAAAAGTTGAGTTCAAGCGATGACCAGCTGTTACAGCCCGAAGACTAATCCAGGGCGTATTTGCCACTAGTATGCGGGTAGATCAGTAGGGGGTAGCACCTGCCGCTAATTAGGGCTGAATGTTTGTTGGTTTTTGTTCCCGCAGGGGCTGAATTGAACCCAGAGAAACAATTCGCGATAACAGGATTTTGTGAAAGGAGGAATCCGTTGCCCTTGGAAAGGAATCATCTAATTTGTCCCAATGTTTTTGTTATATTATGTAGGTAGCTTAATTCTCCTCCGGTGGAAACCAGTATAATTATTTGATAGGAAATATTTGAAATTGTTGTTTTCAAGATTAATATTCGTTGCTTTTTTCCCCACAGACTAACAAATACCCTCATTAATTGCCTTGAAGACAATTCGGAATCAATGCTTCAATTCAGAATATCAAATTAATATATTGAACCGTGGATCAAAGTGGGTCCAAGTCTTGAGGGAAAATCTGCCAAGACCAAAGCTCGTTTAATAAGATGGCGGGGATAACACTTGAAGAACCATAAAGACATCAAAAGCCCTACGTGCTCTCTTACTAACAATGCCGGCGGGGAATTTGTACTGGTAATTCGTGTTGAAGGTTCTAGTAGGAGTAGAATTATAATTAAAATACCGAGTGAACGCAACAAAAAATTATGGATAAAGGTGAAACCAGAATAAGAAAGGTCAGGGTTGATGCCGGTGTATGTAGTTGAGATATTAAAAATGAAATTTTGATTTTCACTACTCAACGCTAAACTACAACTACTGGAACAAAAAAAGGTAGAACGTGTCGCGGGACACACGCTATGAACTTTAGTTCCTTTTAGGCAAAAATTATGCAATACATCTGACGTTATAGATAAACAATTTGCATATTCCTCGGTGGTCGAGTAGTAAGCAAACCACACTCTCACGCGGTAGACCCGGGTTCGATTCCCCGTGAAGAAGTTTTTTTTATTGTTAATTTTATTTTTAAATAATTATTCTGCTTGATATTAATAACGACAACAGGTAGACGTTTGGAATATTTGGCAGAATATTCATTATTATAGATAATGGTACGGTACCCTTCATGAGGGAGTCCGACTGGCAACATCTAATTATAACAGCATCGTATCTATATATAAAAAGGGAAACTGTAGCATTATACAAATGGGACATTCAAGAACTGTACGTTTACCACAAAAAAATTAGTGAAAACATAAAATTGAATTGTTAAATTTTCAATTTGAAGTTATATTACAGTTTATAGAAATTTTCATTTCCTAGATTTTTTCTCAAGTGGGTCGTAGAAAAAATATGCTGTTCGACTCGTGTGGATTGTCCATATCACACTTGAACGATTGAGCACTCCGCCCACGGCGTCGTGCTCAAACTTCGTCCTCGTGCGATATGGCCATCATTTCCACACCAGCTGCACAAACTACTATTTCTATCAAAATATGCCCTTTTACATTTAAAAACAACCTGTCAAATGTCAAATCAATTTATTCATCCGTTTATAAGTTATCGAATTAAAACATTCAACTGTTCAAAATTTCAACACCCTGTATTTCGAAAAGTAAATGTGCTAGACCACTTAATCCTTATATCATTTTGTCCAATTTCACAAGAGGAATCTACATGCAAACGTTGTAATTACCCTTAACGTTCGAGATGCTTATAACATTTTTTGCGCGATCGTATTGAAATAAATTCCGAATAAAATTATTTAAATTTCTTTGAAATGAACGAAATGTCAAAAGTGACATTTATACTTCTCGATCAGTTTAAAATATATTTTGCATTTTGGTGAAATTGTTTTTGCTATTTATTACTTTTCGACGTCTGAACGGTAAGTAAATCACTTACCGACGTGTTAAACTTAGAAACCAGTAACCACAACCTGCCGTCCTTACAACCGATGCTGTAAATAAACAAAAAAGGTCAATCGCGCTAAAAAATTATGGAAATAATAGTAAAAATTTATCCGAACAAATTGAAGTAGATCACTAGCACTGCGAATACCAGCTTTGCATAGAATTTTAATATAGCATCGGTGGTTCAGTGGTAGAATGCTCGCCTACCACGCGGGCGGACTGGGTTCGACTCCCGGCCGAAGCATATGAATCGCTGCTTCGTAAACGAGAGAGAGACTCAAGAGAGAGCACACGCACGCAAGCAAGGCACATAACGAAGCAACGTAACATAACTTAACGTAACGTAACGGTCAGTTCTTTTGCGTCGCGACCCCCGGTCGCTCAAACAACTAAAGTTTGGAACAACAATCACTAATGTATAACATATGAAAACTTCAGTATTCACAAGAAAATTTAATTGATCTTGTGAAAAAGCAGTCACTTGGAATAAACTATAGATTATCGCCAGAACGCTGGATGAAATGTTCCTCGAATGCTTACGACGTATGGCCTGGCTGGACAACTTTCTGTGAATTTACTTTGGGAAGTATTTAATGGAGAAGAATTAGATAGGAGTGAGTCTAATTTCCTGGGTGACCACACAATAGGACCTTTCTTTCAAATCCATTTATTTGTATACTTATTGTGCAACCAATTTCTAACTGCTATTGAATAGCGCGGATGTGCTCCTTCTTGCTGGAAGTGCAACATTCGTCCTCTTGGTTCTCTAGTTAATAAACAATTGAGAGCTTAATAGTGTCTCACAACTCATCTAGGTATATTCCACCGAGTTAAATTTCCTGGTATAGAAGAGGATTTGCATCACTACAATAACAACATTTTTGTTTATTCACATTCTCAAGTGAAAAAATACACTTAACACTGAGAAAATATTTTTTTTTAATTTAAGCTTTATTATTAATCCTTCCTGTCATAGTTTCACGAAGCTGATTTTGTCACTCTAGATTGTCATCGTCCAATTCATGAGAAACAAATTTTCCCTACACACTCATCTCATCTGATGTCATTGCAGAGACTTGCCGAGTTTTTTTACTTGATATCTTTGTCTATAAAATTTTTATAGACTTACCAAAATTACAAAGGATATTTTTATCTCTCTGAATTAAACCTTCTCAAAAAATGTTCTTCAAAAACACTCTAATGTTTGCTGTAGTCAAGGGGAGAAGTTAGAGCTGCAAAGTCGTATTACTCTCCAGATTTGTTGCATATCTCTTGCTTTGTGTAAGAAGCAAGTTTAACTTGACAAAAGACACATATATACCATATGGATGGAGCATCACTGATGCGAAATTTGGCGAACACAAAGTTCTCTCCACAACAATTTAAATCCACCCCATATCAATTTTGGTGAAACGGCTGAAAGGATTAAATATGTTTACGCGTTGATTCGAAATAATTCGAATAAGGTAATTTCCAGCTGTTAGTGCGGAATATTCCGTAGGGCTGTGCGGATTAACGAGCAATTATATTTAGCCCAACCCTTAATCTAGTTCAACCCTATTCACTTTAACTGGAAATTGATTTTCCCAAATGCTGGTGATAAATCAAAAAAAATATGTTTTATTTCGTAGACTCAAACTGAATATACTGAAATAAACGTTTGCTGGTCGATTTTTAACTATTGTGTCAAATCATTTTCATCGATATAATGAGAAACCCAACTTCGGAAAGTTACAGAAACTGGAATTTACTACTATTGTAGTTAAAATCCGAAAACCCTTCGACAGATTTAAACCGCTTAAAACTTTTCTCTATTCATGCCTAGTAAAGAAAGCAACTGTTACTTTTGTAATAATTATTGTGCGAAGTTGGTCCACAGAATGCCTGAAAAACAATTGATATTCAATAATTTCGAAAGTTTTCCGATTATTAAACGTATTCAGCAATATAAATATGACGGGACTTCACAATCTAGCCTGCGCCTGTACTCTCGACAATACATACACATCAAAACGAATAGTACTTTTTTGGAGTGGTACTCTTGACGATTATTCGTTTGGTTAGACAGTTGGGAACTAGATAAAAATACTCCAACCTACACGTCTACAAAACGAACGATACAATCCACTCGCATTGAATACGTTCACGCCTAAATGTTCACGAGTCAAGGAAATGGAACGTACGAAACTCTCGTGCATATACGAGTTTGTCTCAAACGTTCTTCTCGAGAATACGTACACAGAGTCGTGTTTTTTTATCTAGAAGCATGACGTGAGCCTACTGAGAGTTTAATAACATTTTCCAGTGAATTAATTTGATACTCAGTGACCAAAGAGGTAGACCTGTCATGTCTAACGATTAAGTTTCTCAAATGGAAAACGAAAACCTCAACGATGTTTTAGATGATAAATGGTTAAGATCAAGACTTCTGGCAGCATATTAGCGGAAAACACGAACATTTCATCAGAAAATTCGCTATTATTTTCCTCGGGATACCGAGGACCTTCTTTTTCTTGAAGTAGTCTGTTTTCAATCACTTGCATGTCTTTACTAATTCCATCGAAAGCCAAGAAACAGATCGTCACGAGCATAGTTCAAGCGATGACTGGTGGAGTCACTAGCCACGTTTTTCAGACGCGACTCACGTGCATATCGTCATATTTATACGCACTTATATTTTCTTTGCGACTACTTTTCCCATATTCCAAACCGCTATCGACATTTGTCATATTTTTCCACAAATCATGGACAAAGATTTATAGATTTGGGAAGAGATTGTTATTTTGAATTCATACATACTAAGTTTAGTGAAAAAAAATTTGTGAAAACGAGGAATATAGCACTTTAAACAGCCTCCTTTTAGTTTTTGCACGAGTACTGTTTAGTACGCCTCTTGTTCTCCAAATCACAGATTATAAAGGGAACAGAAACGAATCCCGGTAAAACATCAAACGATTTTCAGCTCCGTCGTCAGTGAACTTGGACCCCTTTAACTCGGTATGGCCGCGATGTTGCCAGTTTAAAATATTTTCTGAATTTCTTATCAAATTGCAGTGTTGACTCGGGGACAATAACAATGTCTAGTGCCGGATTTAGTTTTTTTGGAAGTTTCCACTAAATCTTCAAAACTGCGCCATGAATTGAAACAATAGTCATAATCGAATATATAATATGTTTATGTATTTATTTAATACCTATATGTACATTCTCATGATTTGCTATAAATAGTCATTACTCTTGGAAGATTAATTAATAAATACATTTTTAGATAACACAAATAATCACAAAAATCAACCAAATTTTAAAGGAGAAATAACTCTCATACCTTGGAAATCGAAAGAACTTTAATTTTCTTCCCGAATAAAATTTATTTGAACAGTCTCTGTATGAACAATACACTCCGCCGTGATGTTTATTCATTTTATAAGAATAATAGTCTATACCACTATAGTTAAAAGTATCACAACGCACAATCGATTAGTCAAATAACACAATTAATATGGTTGAAATAATACCCTTCTTGGTGTGCATCATCGATTGTTAATCTCCTTCTATCACATTACGTAGGAAGAAATGGAAAAAAGGCAGGTCTGTGATTAATCATAATTAAAATATCACAATAATGAACCGTTTGAATGATTTACAAACGTTAACCTTAATCTTTGACTTACAGAAATTTGATTGGTTGACGTTTAGATTACGCGCCAGCGCAACCTATCAATCGGGAGCTCAAAATACTATGGAGGCGTTACTTCCGTAGCGGCAATGTGTCTTACGTCTTTTTCTTCTGTCACACTGACAGTTCTTGTCAGGTGTGTACTTTGTTGCTTACGGTCAATTATTATTTATTTGAAGTGAATATTAATCTTATTGTTATATTTAACTGAATAATACAAAAATATGCCTAGATACACGAAAAAACATCAGTATTTTGAAAGTTCTGAAATATTTTCAGATAGAAAAAGATGCTGGTAATTATTGATTTCATAGCTTTTCCGAATTTGGCTGAATACGATACTGATTATTTTATTTATCAAATTAAAGGTTAGCTATAATATGTCAAAATAGCGAGTAAAATAAACGACATGCCGAAAACCCGGATATACGTCACAATCGATGACGCACACCAAGAAGGGTATTATTTCAACTTTATCGCCCACCTTCAAACAATGAAACATCAAACAATGAAACGAACAAAAATGGCGTTATGAATTTTAAGCACAGATTACAAGTGATTTTGAGCATGTTTTGACGTTTTGATTAGGTTAGGTTAGGTAAGCCGTCACCGTTATTGTGCATGGTTGCTAAGGATGTGGTTTGTGAAAGAAGTATAAATTTATGTTATGAGTCTTATACATTAAGCGTTTTCGATTATTTACTTTTGGCTGCTATTAGCAGCTCGTAGTGACTGAATTCCGTTCGTTTATTACCGGGCGTGACGCCTAGTCTTACCTTCCCCTTGCCCCTCAAGCACAAACCGAAAAGTATGAGCTTCAAGCCACGGACATTAAATTTGACGTTTGTCCGGTTTGACGTTTATTTAAAGGTTAAGATTGTGCCGATTACGATTTAATACGATTTAAACCTTACTAAAAATATCTAAATATGCAAAATTTTCTAATCAAAAACATTATAATTGAAAGCTGTTCTTCTAAAAACACAGGAAATTCATTGGCATTGGCACATGTCAGGTGGTTTTGAGGATCATAAAAAATCGTGTTCGATTTGCTCAAAAGTCGTGACGACTGAGGCGTCACGCACAAGTGCTTGAAGCCCAAATAAACGAAAGCAACAATTATAATCTTTTTAATTGTATAATGCTTTTAATGTTAATAAAATTGATTCTAAACAAAACACTTAAAAAAATGCTTATAAAATATTTGACCTACGATCGTAAATTGAAGTAAATATTATGCAAATTTACAACCCTGTTGAGAAATTTCGCGAAGCAGCCCGAACGGAGTCGACAAAAGACGATGGGCATTTAAATGGGTATGTCCACCCGTCTATCTCTTTTTTTTACTGTTCTGTCAAGCTTTCGTATCTGTTCTCTTTATAATCTATGTCCTAGTGTCGGATTCTAATTGACGGATATAATTCTCACAATTTAGAATGGTTCAATAAAGTGGAAAAAGGCGTATTGAAATTTTAATGATGATCGGTTATGGTGATCGTACTAGAACTCATGAAGTAGTGTGTCACATTTTCAACAATTTGCATCCGGAGAGAAATCCTTTATCACGCTCAATAGTAACTGGAATATTACAACGTTTTAATACAACTTGAATGGTGAAAAATATGCTAAAACCTGGAAGACCGCGGACTGCAACGAACGAAACTGTTAAACAAAATATTGCAATCGATTTAGAAGAATCACCTCAAACTTCCACCACAAATTTGGCACTGAATCATGGTATCAGTCGACGTTCTGTAGGAAAAATATTGGAAAGTGAAAAGTATCATCCGTATGAGGTTCCGTTGATTCAATAATTGTCAGACGATGTTTTTGACTGAAGGCTGGAATTTGGACATCTGTAATATCGACAAAAATTTTGCTTCTAAAATGGTTAATCGCCATAGCTCAAGGTATTGGTCGAATGAGAATCCTAATTGAATTAATTTAGCACATACCCAGAATCCACAGAAATAAAATGTTCGGATGGAAGTTGTCGAAAATAGGTCCATTTTTTATCGACGGAAACTTGAATGGTTACAAGTATTTGGATTTAATGAATAATGAAAGCAACTCCCCACTATGATAGAGGAATTTTCTGGATGCGAATTTTCCAAAACCATGGATTTGACGTAGAGGATTCATAGAGTGACCGCTCGTTCTCCGGAACTTAGCCCGTTAGATCTTTTCTTTGGGGTTATCTTAAATCACGTGTTTACGTTAGACGACCAACAAACTTACAGGAATTGAGACAAATAATTATTGATGAACGTGAACTAATACTTAGGTACGTGGAGAAGTCTTGGAAAGAGTGACTCAAGAATTTGTTAATAGGATGGCATATTGTCAGCAAGTAAACGGCGAACATTTTGAACATTTCAAGTAATATTGTTTCTCATTATTCTAAAATAATGAGATGTGCACCTATTGTACAACTAACAGTGAGTTATTCCTCGTTCTAACAAATTTTTTTACACTGAACTCCGTATGTATGAATTCAAAATAACAAGCTCTTTCAAAATCTGTGAAAATATATAGGGTGTCCCATTTAAATTAAAGAAGTATATTATTAACAGAAAAATGTACATCAGATGCATAAAAGATATTTACTTGGTTCCATACTTTATCCCAACCATGTATAGTAGATAATACAGTGTGGAGACCATGCACTTATGGAATAAAATTCTTTATGTCATTATTTTAGAAAATTATAAAAAATGCCGAGACATGTCAACTTTTGAATTGAGTTGTGCGTTATGTAAACTTAAATTTAAATGTACAGGGTGATTCACATGAGACACCCTGTATATTTGCATATTTTTTAAATCCTCCTGAGGAACCGATTCTGACAAACTAAATAATGTATGGTCAATTATGAATTATACAGGGTGAACTTTTAAAATTATTAATTTATTATACTTGAAATATTGGTACTTTTTTTAATTAGCTAAATATGGATTTATCAAAAATCTAAACTAAGTGATTATTAGACGTATTTGTATATTAAACAAAACCTGCTACGCCCATGAATTTTATCATAAATACCTAAAAATTGCCTAAAGACGCCAATAATTAGACAAAATCGGTAAATAATGTGGATTGTTTCAAATCGGTAAATAATAAGGATTGTTTTCTATTCTGTCAGTTGTTGATGTGTTGACAGTTTATACAGAAAAAGTAAAAGCTTTGTCGAACACTCTTTCCTTGTCGACGGTTAATAATGTGGATTGTTTTAAATCGGTAAATAATAAGGATTGTTTTCTATTCTGTCAGTTGTTGATGTGTTGACAGTTTATACAGAAAAAGTAAAATCTTTGTCAAACACTCTTTCCTTGTCGACATAACAATGAAATATTTAACTGAGACTCACCGAATATTGAGATAGAGTAAGCCGACAGAACTGTAGATATTGGTCAGCAGAGAATCCTAATTGGATGCGTGAGACACGAGACACGAGAACGTTTGGGCCGGTATCATAGGCGACCATATTATTGGTCCTATATTTATAGATGGAAATTTAAGAGCAGAAAAATATTTAAATATGCTTAGAAATGCGTTGGCAAACTTATGTCCCAACGCAATAGATCCTAGCTTACCGAATGAATATGTTTGGTTCCAGCAAGACGGGTCAACACCCCATTATGCTTTAATGGTAAGAACTTGTTTTGATGAAATCTTCCCCAATAAATGGATTGGACGAAGAGGTACTATTGAGTGGCCAGCTAGATCGCCAGTTCTTACGCTGTTAGATTTTTTCTGTGGGGTTATCTCAAGAACAAAGTATATGCAACACTACCAACTAGCATTGTTGACCTCAAAGACAGAATAACTACAGAAATACGGAATATTTCACCTTAAACAAACAAAATTAAGGAGGAGTTCTATAGGAGACTGTGCTAGTGCCAACAACTAGGTGGAGAACATTTTGAGCATTTATTTCAATATATTGAAATCAAATACATCAGGTATTTTATGTATGTGTTTAATAACTGTAAAAATAAAAATTTCACCCTGTATAATTCATAATTGTTCATACATTATTTAGTTTGTTGGAATCGGTTCATTAAGAGGATTTCAAAAATATGCAAATATACAGGATGTTTCATTAAAAAAAACAACACCGACCATGGCATACTTGCGTGAATCACCCTGTACATTCACATTTATGTTTACATAACGCACAATTCAATTCAAAAGTTGATGTGTCTCGGAATTTTTTATAATTTTCTAAAATAATGACAAAGAATTTTATTCCATAAGTGGTTTCCACACTGTATATACAATCGGATCTAGTAAGATTCTTTATTAAATTTTTTTTCTGATTGAAAAAAAAAACAACTATTTATATCGAATCACTTAGTCTTTTATCGTTTTAATCAATATCGTATAACTAACGAATAATCCACATACTTGTTAATTGACGAAACAATTTATCAAAGGAGCTGGCAGGCGCTCACAAGAGTCGTATTTCGGCCTGAATTCCGAAAGTTTCAATTTGACTCGCTAACTAGTCAAAAGCTTCAGTTATACCAAATAGTTGGGTTCTCCACAACACTTACGCCAACTCAAATTAAAACTTGAATTCTCCTTAATTCAATATCAAGTCGGGAAAAGTAACCAGAAATTGTTTAAATTATTTCATATAGAGGAATTTCCAGTAGCTTACTTAATACGTTTTTCGGTGAATATTGGCATTTGGAATATTGAAAACTGCAGCACGGTCAAAAAAACGTCGGAGTCGTTTACTAACGGAATATTAATTTATCAGAAGGGCTCAGATTATTCATCGGTATTGTCTTCATTATTTATATTTGACACTTTGTTTAATAATAATGTAATTTTCTTCACACATTAACGGAACGTGTTGATATTTTAATTGAAAGATACTGAAGTAGTGGCAGGAAAGTATAGTAAATTGCGTTTTACTCACAATACTCACCATCTACAGCAACAATTGGACTAGTTCATTTTACCTGTAACAAAAATAAAGCCGTGAGCATTTCAATTGATTTCCTTATCCCTGTTATATGAATCCCACATTGATCCTGTGTTATTTCTCTCCCTGAAATTAAACCCGTTTCATTGGAGACGGAAACAAATTTCTCGATTTCTCCATTATAATTGAAGCAAAGGATTTATTGATATGGTAGAATAGTTTATAAAACAACAACAAAATTGAATATTACAGGAAATGTATTTTAATTATTCCATTCCTGCATCTGGCATCTAATAAAAACAGTTGTTAATTAATTAAAAAATATATTTTTCGTCAACCTCAGATCTTTTGAATTGATTAATTCATTAACTACAATTCTTTCTGAGTATTTTTTTTGGTATCCTATAAATTAATGGATCCATTAAATTGTTTTCCTTTTTGTTAACTTCAACGCGATTATAACAGTCTGGAATTACTGATAAAATGAAAAAAATTGCTAGAATTATATTCAACTGATATAGGTTCATTTGTGGTATCAAATATCTTAGTTTTCTTCTCACGTATGAAGTACCTCAGTGATCAAATCTTGCTTCCTTATGTTATTTCTACTTTATGTTGATGATAATAATTTGCTACATAATAGATTCTGAATTATTCTTGTGTGCTGACAAAAATATATCAGTTTACCGGTTTATACCTGGTAAGCAGGTATTATTCTCAAGAAAAAGTAAGCCAACCACGTTCTAGAATTTTCTAAATATCCTCAACTATATTGATGATGTTATTTATTGAAGAAGCTCTCCAATGTTTGGGCTTCCTACTTTCTCATTCCTTTGTTGTTCAGAATTATTAGCACTCTTTCAGGGTTATACTTGATTTTCATACAGATTTTTTCGAATAAACTGAATCCTTCCACTGAATACAATCTTCTTACGCCATAAAGGCACTTGTTAGGACCGATCTGAATTATAGATGATCTAAAGCTCGAATGATGAAAAGAAAAAAAAAACGTTGTCTGAATCGTTCATGTGTCAATAAACTCGTTTACTGAAGAGAATCAGTAACGGTCAAATATATTTAATACCTATCGGGATGCCTCATACATATTTCAGTCTGGAATTAAATTTTATTGAGCCTTTGCAAAGTTTTGTGGCTGATATCGACCAATAATTCCTAAAATATCTACATTTCGATCGTAAAAATGCAAAACGTGTAATCATTCTTTAGTACCCCATAAACAAGCACCTTTAAGGTTTATACGGCTAGGTCGTGTACTGGAAGTTAATTTTGACGGAATTGGTAATTTGGGAGTTTCTGCCGTTCGTTGATGGAGTTTCAACTTCGCTTCGTGTACTACGATTGAGTGAGGGCCGAGTATCTTTGAGGGCATTAATTTTACTACAGCTGCAGATACTAATCGAAAAGTTTAAAACATGATTAACGTGATGGTTTGATAGTAGCTTCACATGCAATCGCTAATGAAACTAGTTTGGTTCGTTCGAATTGACAACAAAATTATAACGATACAGTTGACACATACTTGATTGAGAATTCAATCAATAATCAGACCACTGGTCCTTTTCAAATGTTGAATGAGAAATATAAGCTGTTTTTGACTCTGGCTTTAAGGGTACTGTTAAGAATTCAAGATAATTCTTAACAGACTTGCTTGGCTAAATAAATTGTGCATTTTCTTTGTTTAACATTATTTATTTCTGAGTAAATTATCATTGATGACTGAACATCTAAAAGTTTCTCTATATATCTATATGAGAAGAAAGAAATAATGTACTTAGCAACCGTTGTTATGATGAGATGTCATTGTTATTTTTCATACGAATTGTCAATATAATCGAAAATTCCGAAAAAAGCGTGTAATTACCCATCGTACTTCAACAATAAAGTTTATAACAACGAAGGTTTTCTGCCAGGGACCTGAGAGCAAAGGAGGGAAGTAAGAAAAAAGAAATACAGTCCACTTAAAATAAAATAATTCCTTCCCAAGCCATCGAATCCTTGCCCAGGTACTGAAAGGTACGGTAACGCTTTATGTGTGCCAATCCTATCTTGGAAGATGTGAGAAAATCCTTCTTTTTCTAAGACCGTTCCCTGGTCTAAATATATCAGGTATCTACACTATTGTGAAAAAGAAGATGAACAACAATGCAATAAATATGAAGGAGCCGTCCTTTTTGACGTATTAAAATACTAGCAATCATTCTCAATCATCGTTTAAATATACAGTGCTATTCAAAAGTCTCCTCCCCCCCTCGAATTTTTTGAACGGCTACACTTACATTAATAAAATTTGGAGGGTGAAAATGAAGTGTTGTAAACTTCTCTACGAATGGTAACAGGTGACGTAATAGTAATAGATGACGTCACAGTGCCACTCTGGCCAATAATTTTAAATAGGACCTTATGGCAAGTGATATCTCGTTTTAAAGGCATTGACATTGGCTACATAGCCATATTAATTTTGTTTGGGTTTAAACTAATTTTGACGGATGAATTTTTTAAGGAGCCGTCCCTTCGCCGGTACCACCTTAGCTCCTGGGCTTATTGTGGATACTCCTTGTGTTCTGACTACAATCTATTCAGCCAATCCGTACCCTGTATTAGCTCATACAGGTTCTTTGCTGGTTGGTTGTAGAAGTCTTCTGGAGTCATTTGGGTTCTGCCATACAGTTTCTACCTTCTGTGGTCCAGCGACTCACAGTTGCATAGTATATGCAGAGCTGTTTCGGTATCCTTTTTGCATCTTTAGCAGGTTCGTGTCGTGTCCGTTCATCAGAGTTGACGATCCTACACTTGCGAGTTCGTCAGCTTTTTCATTGCCTGCGATTCCTTTATGACCTGGGACCCATTCCAATGTTACACTGTTCCGAGTCGCCAGTCGTTAATTCTCGAAATTCTGGAATATAATCCTGATGAATTCGTCCATCTGGAAATAACATTTCAACAAGATGGTGCTCCTGCACATTATTATGGTGCAGTAAGACGTAACCTGTATGAAGAATATCGAGGTAGATAGATCGGCCGGCGAGGTCCTATAGAATGGCCACCTCGGTGACCAGATCTGACACCATTAGATTTTTTTCTATGGGGGTACTTGAAATCCAAGGTTTATACTATGGCACCAGATAGCATTGGCGTTTTGAAAGAAAGAATGATTAAAGAATGCAATGCAATTTCAGCTGACACATTCGAACGAGTACGACAAGAGTTTACTAATAGGATGTATTACTGTCAGGTAATACAGGGTGTTCCATTTGAAAGAAGAAATAAAATGACAGGTTCGAGTTTCCGTCCACCCTGTATACAAAAAAGGAAATAATCAAAATTCAATAAAATATGGAGATATTGCATCATATTACAAAATAAATTTTTTTTCTCCAACGTACCGTAGACTACATAGCATTGATTTACCTTCGATTTTCGCGTAAACGTGTCCATATATTTTGAAGGACTTTGTATAATGTAGCAAAACCTTATATTAGAAGCTTCAAAAAATGAGAGGTTCCTATTTGAAAAATCATGTTTGGTTTGTAACGGAGTTATGCAGCACTATGTATAGTGCGATATAATTCCAAAATATGGACCTTAAAGACATCTACTATTTTTGTTGGTAACATTTTTTGATATCTCTCAAAATAACGCATATACCGAAGTTTGTCGTAAGATTGGTATACCCTGTATAAAAGGAAAGGGGTACAAAGCACAATAATGTCCATTCATTCGTTTTGGATAGGTGATCAATCGGCTAGCGGCGCAAGCGCATACGCAGAACCTTCTTAGTATGAAATAAGTGGAAATCAATACTATAACCCGCCAATTTTAAACTTGTATAAAAAACATTCTTCTTGAGAATTGATTGATTATTGGTATAATTTTTATATATGTTGTAGGTTTTGTTCAAATTCTAGATAAATGATTCTTCAATTTTTCAAAGTCTTTATGATTAATCAATGGTTAGGTTTATCCGTGTCATTGTTTATTATTGAAAATGGCCTCATAAAATGATATGATATCAGTCACAAAATGAATATCATAAATTATGTATGCTTTTTTCAGGTGAGTTATGACTGGATATTGTCGTCATTATGAAGTGACAGGTGTTTTACAAGTCATTAATTCGACGTCATTATGACGTGTCATTGCTAGCTGAGAAGCTTTCTTCCACCCCTTTATGTAAGTAGATATTGTATCTGCAGCTAGCCAAACGTATGGTTTTATTGCAAGATGCTCACGTAATTTGAACGATATTACAGCAACAAAAAGTTTATAATATTCATTTGTTCGTTCTAGGTTGGTCAATAATATGGCATCTTACATATTAACATCATTGAATCTGTGCAAAAAAGATTTTCAAAATTATAAGTTTTAAAAGTGACAGGGTATATCCAAGTATCGCCCAACTAGCAAAATGGAATTCTAAAAGGACTGAATTGTTGTATAACAGTCGAAATCATCTGTATTTTTCGTAGAAAAGTTTACAACACTTTATTTTCACCCTCCAAATTTTATTAATGTAAGTGTAGCCGTTCAAAAGATACGAGGGGGGAGGAGACTGAGCACTGTATATCAACAGACAACAGTTGGTGAATAACAAGGAGATTTCAAGTTAGGAAGATCTACAATAGATAAAATATCCATGATGAGATAGTTAAACCATAATAAGTTATGAACAAAACTTGAGCTTAAATCGTACTCATCGCTTCTTAGAAATCAAAACACTTGGGACATGCCAAAATATCAACTTTTCAAAGCAAAATATCAATTTTTCAAAGATCTTTAATACGGAATTGAGTAACAAGAAGGAATGGGATTCAAATACGATCACCAGAATGCCATTAAATGGTATACAGATGGCTCGAAAGCGAGAGAAGGAATTGTGATAGGATTGTAAGGGCCAGGAGCCAAAAACTTTGAAAGGTAGGAAAAAATGATGATGATATTTATATCGAAACAATTGTCAATTTACTTGCAATTAACAGATTTTTTACAAATATATTGTGGAGTCATTTAAAAACAGTTCGTTTCATTTAAAACCATATGATGAGTAGATTCAGTCACGGTAAACTTGGTGAGAACAGCATAGTCAATTTGCTGTAGAGTCCAGTAATATTGGAAAAAATATGCAAATATTTAACCTTTGGACATATTTAGTAGGACTTAGGCAATCAAATATACTTCTGAGTGACTACAACCAATTAAGTAAGCATCAGTCAGAGAAAAACTGCAAAGGACGGGACATTGTCTGCCTGAATGGGCACCTGAAAAAGCTCAAAATGGGAATGGGGAGGTAGAAGAATGCGAATTCTGTGGTATGGAAGAAGAAGCCACCATGTACTTACTTGCGGATTGCACACCTAGGTGACTACTAGATAAAAGAGGAAACTTATCTAAACTATAGCTTGCATAGATACCCTAAAACTGCACTACCTGATATTTTTTTGGTAACTGAAAATAGGGAACATTACTGGTTCAATGAGAAATTCAAAAGCCTACAGATTCAATCATCACCTGAAAAATGTTCACGTTTCTACCTCTATTTCAAAAAATAAAAAACCTTACACAATAAACTACAATAAAGGATGAAATATTCCATTATATCGTAGAAAATTAACAAAATACGCGAATAACTTTGGGAAAATGAACAAATAGCACAGATATTTGCTCTTTTTTCAAATTTAAAACAATACTTTTGCACAAATAAAAAAATTTGCACAAGCGAAAAACTAAACGGGAAAAGGCTGGCAGCGTTGAAAAAGTGTTGAATCAACTTCAAAAGAATACGTGCTTTAAATGGAAATACAAAGAAAATATTTAATTGAAAAGTATCGAAAAGAGTGTCCGTGACAGAACCGAACTTGCACCACTGGATAATGAGAATAACCATTGAATAATTTCATCGAATTCACCCGGAAAACGAATTTTTTAAAATGAGCTTCAAGGTTTTGGTACTTAAAGACGACTTTTACCGCTGTCCATTCAGTTCGAATGTGTAGTAGTGAATCAATGCTTAATACAATATTATATTATACTGACACAAGAAATCCTTTCCTCATAAAAAGTACATACCTTATAGTATGAAGGATACTTCCCACCCTAGGAAGAGAAGTACCTACTCACTTTCCTACACTCCTCCTGAAATGGGAGGAACAGAAGAAAGGAAAAGTACCGATACCACCATGGACACACGACGTGCAGAGTTTACACCAAGTGTGTCAAGTGCGGAAAATCACACCGCTCTAGCGAGTGAACAAGACCGAGGGATGAGCCAGCCACCTGCGCAAACTGCCACTGAGAACACACAGCGAACTACAAGGGATACCCACAGGCCCCAAACAACAGGACAACAAGAAAACTGAAAAGTTAAAGTTGAATTTTCCTTTTAGTTTTTTGCTATTATTAACCTAGGTAAATAATGGTCAAATTAATATTTTTTGAGAATCCATAGTGAGTAGTTAAACAACAACGTATGCAACATAATTTTGTATACCCAGGAGATTGTCTTTAACATATTTGCTACTTGAAATTAACTATCGAGATAAAATTATCTGGATAAAAATGCCATTGGATTCGCGATCAACCGAAAATGACTGATGACAGAAGGAGTACGTTCATAATCTATGAAGCGAAGACAGACAGTGTATACCTACTTGTCAGTCAGACGACGGGGTACACCATGGAGGTGAAGGAGAGAGGAGATAACATAACAGTATAAAGAATCATTGACCAAAGTGGCTTCTCAATATGGCCGACTTCCGTTGAAACGTAAACAAACCAGAGGCGTACATTAAATTATTCAATTATGCTTTTTAAGGTGGAATATATTGGATAAATAAAGTAGTCTCCAAACAATATTGTACAACTCAATATCAACTTAAATTTATACTGATACTCATAAATAGCCTTTCTAATACTGAAAATTACTATTTTTTCAACGTGTCTTTTCAATTTGACACATTTCAGTATATATTAAAGTTAGCTGTGTTGACACCAGAATTGATGACTAATGTCACTAATGTGGCTTCTCAATATGGCGACTTCCGTCGACAGTTGGTTAAATCACTACCACTCTCACCTTCCAGCCTCTCTCTTTCACCTCCATGGGGTAAACGCTTCTCGTGGTGCGTTTATGAAAACTGTGGTGTATAACTCTTACACCAAAGGTATTGTGTTGTGAACACAATACCGCTGCACTTTGTTTTCTATGCCACGTGTTCAACGTGAAACATAACCTCCGTTTTGTGAAATTTCTGGAAGTGGTGGTATAATTGGTTTGGTTAATTGGTTGCCCTCAATATTGGCGATTATAAACTAAAGATATAATGTTATTTCATTGCTGTGTGTTTAAATTGTAAAAGTATCAATGAAGAAGTTCATATTATGCACCGTCTTCCCAAAAGATCCTTTGGTAAGTTATATTTCAGTATTGAATGGAATATCAATTATTTTCAATTTTTCTCTTAAAATACGCTGGTGGAGGAAACATTGTATAAACACCACGGTGGTGAAGATATTTATAAGCCTCGCACCTTATTCCGGTTGGTCAATAATAATAGTCTTCACCACCTTAGTGTATAATATATACTAATATTTTGAGGGAAAGGGTGAATGCAATGATTATACTTCTTCCTTCTTCTTTAAATACGCAATGTCATATACAGTGTGTCCACTTAAGTCCGCACCACATGGAAAACTTTTTTATTATTAAGTTTACGAAAAAAAGTTATTCTTTATAAAAAGTTCTGCATGATCCAAAACCTGAAATGCAACCATCAGGTATTCAATTTTTCCAGTCGTATACGAGGTATAACAGAAAATATGAATTTTGCTCAAGAATAAAGTACCTTTATTTTTGATAATATCGAAAATTATTATGAAGAAAAGTTGCTTAGAACTAAAAACTACGTTCAAATATACAATTACATCGAATTATATGGGAAAAATCCTTTTTTCTTTTTCAACTACAATAACAATGCAAATGCAAGTGTAGTTATTTGAAATCTAGGATGCACTGATAAACAAATGATTTATTGATAGTAATAATTGTTTGACAGTGAACGTCAAATAAAATTTGTTAACATGCCGGTGACATTTAGTGTGGAAGAAAAAATAGAAATTGTGTTAATCGTTGGTGATAATTATAAAACTTATCGTGAAGCAGCTGAAATATTTAACAACAGACATCCCGGGAAAAATATACACCATACATCAGTAATGAGAATTATGAAAAAATTCAAAACATGTGGAGATGTTAAAAATAAATTCACAATAGAGCGTCAAAAAATCGTTACAAGTGAAGAGATGAAGTTGAATGTAATGTTATCTGCATTGGAAAACCCTAAATTGTCTCTGCGAAACAGGGCATCTTCGCTTCCAGATAAAGTTGGTAAAACCACAATATCAAAAATTTTGAAAGAGAACAAGTTTCATCCATATAAATCACAATATATCCATACATTAAAACATGGAGACTACGACAGACGACTAGAATTTTGTTTTCTCATCCAAGGAGAGCTAGAAGATGATCCTTTTTTGGCTAGGAAAATAATTTTTTCTGACGAAGCTACATTTACGTCTAATGGAACAGTGTCTTCGCAAAATTGTCGATGGTGGACTGACTCCAATCCTCACTTTACGATTAAAACTCGCGATCAATATTATTTTAAAACTAACGTTTGGTGCGGCATTTACAAGGATAAAATAATTGGCCCCTTTTTTTTCGACAATCTATGACTTCTCAACGATATTTAAATTTCTTACAAAATCAGTTGCATGATTTTCTTCGTGACCTTCCAAGACATGAACGACAACAGGTATATGGAACCAGCAGTACTGCGCAACATGTCATAGTACGATGGAAGTAAGGCAATACCTTGAAAATATCTTCAATGGAAGGTTAATTCATAGATATTCCGATATTTTTTGGCCAGCTAGGTCGCCAGATTTAACCCCACTAGATTTTTTCTTATGGGGTTACTTAAAAGAACAGGTATATCAACACAAACGTAGAACATTTGGAAACAATTATTACGGAAACAATTCAGGGTATAACTCCGAATATAATTAGAAATGTATTGAGGGAATTTTCTTTCAGAACGGAAACCTGTATTGTAAGAGAGGGCGGATACGTTGAAGCAATAGTGAATTGATGATAAACTATTACACGCTTGTTACACAATTAACATTATTAGCACTGTATACATAATTATTGTGAAACAAATAATTTTGTTATTTATCAATTATTTTAATGCATCATCAAAATAATGCAACATAGAGGTCAAGAGACGTAAAGGTTATCAAATGTTTAACGAATAAAGAGATAACTGATTAAAGTTTTCGATATTATCAAAATAAAGGTACTTTATTCTTGAGCAAAATTCATATTTTCTGATATACCTCGTATACGACTGGAAAAATTGAATACCTGATGGTTGCACTTTAGGTTTTGGATCACGCAGAACTTTTTATAAAGAATAACTTTTTTTCGTAAACTTAATAATAAAAAAGTTTTCCATGTGGTGCGAACTTAAGTGGACACACTGTATAAGGGAGTTTATAATTCCATCTATTTTCTTGGGTTTGTAAGCCTGACAGCAAATGGAATTTGGGAAACGGATGGAATTCTTTGAAAAATAAAGTGTGGTCCGCCGGTAGACGTCATTTAGGTATTGAATGTAAAACGTACACCACTGGTGTCCTCAGGACGGCGGCAAAATGGGTATGTAATGTAATATTCCACCGCGCTTGCGCAAGTTATAGTATTTTCGGCATATTTCTGTATAATTGATATAAACGCCGGTGAACCTTAAGCCAAAATCGTCTCATTCAAACTATTTTCTTTGAAAATAGTCCAATATATCAAGGAAGTAGTTCGTATCGTAAGTTTCTAGGACTCAGTAACCGTAGACTGGTTTATGTTCTCTCGTCCAATCTCAAAATGTTCAACTAAAAACAAAAGTTCACAAAATATATTTTTCAACTAAGAAAACTTTTAAGAAGTACGAACAGGATATACGTCGAGAAGGTTGCGAGGATATCGATCAATGTGTTTTTTTTATTCACAAAAACTACGGTTTATTGTTTTTCTCTGTTCATCAATGGGTGTCTGCAGGCTATCCAGAAAGTTTCTATTAAACAAATCCGTTAAATTTTCATAGCACAAAACAAGAATTTTATAGAGTTGGAAAATTGTTGACTTGTTTACTCCCTTTTCCGAATGGAAAATGTAAACTTTTATAAAACTTTCAGCTTCACGTATCATGGCAATTATTTCAACCATCACTTTTGGTAGCTAGGAGGTCTCATAAACAAATAAACAAAAAAAAATTACAAAGAAGAGTGATTAACTTTAGAGAAAAAGAGTTTTCAGTCTAGTGACTTTCTGCTTCTATCTAGAGGTCGAGGATAGTGTACCGAATGGAAAAGTACACCAAAAGAAAGTACAAAGACGCGTAAAAAATCAGCAGTTTCAGGTGAATAGTACTGCAAAAACTTCCCAATTCATAGAATTTAAAATGGTCCATTTGCAAGCTAACTTTCGTTTTAAATCATATTCGAGTGAATTTGTGCATTATGTAGTCTTCTTGTGTGCTTTTTCAGTGGATTTGAGGGTTTTTTTGACTCATTTCAATCATCGTTGACCGTTTTGGGATGTATTTACGTGAAATCGAGAGTATTTGGATGAAATGAGGTCGAATCATGTGTTTTCCTATCGTTTTAGACTGTTTTAAGCGTTTTTTCGAGTTTTGGTCTGTATTTGACTGAAATAGAATAGGAAATGGTCCAATTGCAAGCTAACTTTCGTATTAAATCATATTCGAGCAAATCTGTGCATTATGTAGTCTTCTTGTGTGCTTTTTAAGTGGATTAAAGAGTTTTTTGACTTATTTCGGGAATCGTTAACCGTTTCGGGCTGTAATTACGTGAAATCGAGAGTATTTGGCTGAAATAAGGTCGAATTATGTGTTTTCCTATCGTTTTAGACTGTTTTCAGCGTTCTTCCGAGTTTTGGTCTGTATTTGACTCGAATAGAATAGAAAATGGTCCGTTTGCAAGCTAACTTTCGTTTTAAATCATATTCGAGTGAATTTGTGCATTATTCAGTCCTCTTGTGTGCTTTTTGAGTGGAATTGAGGATTTTTTACTCATTTCAATCACCGCTGATCGTTTTGAGCTGTATTTACGTGAAATCGAAAGTATTTGGATGGAATAAGGTCGGATTGAGTGTTTCATTATCGTCTTAGGCTGTTTCCAGCATTTTTTCAAGTTTTGGTCTGTATTTGACCGAAATAAATTTTTTTTTTCGGGCCGAGATGGGAAACTCATGTTCGACTGGGTCCTCAACCAGTACCCAGACAGTGTTGGACTCATCCCCAACGGAGATGCCTACCAACCAAACCCACCTCAAACTCGCCGTTACTCCCGCCTTGGAATCACTACCCTAGCATACGTCAAGACGGGCGGCGGTCCCTCAAACACTCTCCATCATCTTCTTCCCTCTATCACTCCTACCTCTCTCATGCCATAGCTAGTCCTTCTCTTCCCCTAATCATGCTCTATACCACGCCACTTATCTCCATCCATTCCTCCTCGCCCCTCAACATAATCACCACCATATTCTCCCAATACACCGCCTCTCCCAGTTTATTTTCTAGCTTCTTCAAAACTTCCTCATTCTTCCAACATCTAAACACATGTCCCACATCATCCTCCACTTCACATCTCTCGCACACTCCAGTTTCTCTTTTCCCAATCTTGTGGAGGTAACCCACTCTTGACCCATGCCCTGTAAGCACCTGCGTCAAGAAGTAGTTCACCTCTCCAAATTTCCGGTCCACCCAATTTCTCCTGCTCCCAATCGCTCCTTTCAGCGCGCCCTCATACTCATCCCACCTTCTCTCATCCATCCATTCCTGTACTTTATCTCTGCTCGCACCCCTCCAGTGTTTCTGTCTGGCTCTAGCCATCAAGTCCAATGGATAGGACCGTGACAGCACTGCTGCTGTCAGTCCACCCACTGTCCTGTACGCCTGCACCACCCTCAAAAATATTCCTCTCTGCACCCGCAGGAATGGTCCAACCCTCGCATTCACGCCTGCTTTCTCATCCCACACTTCCGCACCATACATCATACTCTGCTCTACCGTCCTACCAATTATCCTCCTCTTCCATTCTCCCGGTCTTTTCACATTACCCATCAATCTTTCCAGCCACGCTGCCCTTACTTCTGCCTTCTCTGCAGCCTTCAACATATGGGTTTTGAAGGATAATTGGCTATCCAACCACACCCCCAGATACTTCACCGCTTCCTCCATCCGAATTTTCTTTCCCTTCACCATCACCCCCACCTCCCTTGCCTTGCTCCGCCCCTTCACCAGTAGCCCCACCGTCTTATCCTCAGCCACTTCCAGTCCACACCGCTCTATCTTCTCCACAATCTTCCTACACATCCTCTCCGAGCTCCGAATAAGGTCGGATTGAGTGTTTCAGTATTGTCTTAGGTTGTTTCCAGCATTTTTTCAAGTTTTGATCTGTATTTGACCGAAATAGATTGGAAAATGATCCGATTGCAAGCTAACTTTCGTTTTAAAGCATATTCGAGTGAATCTGTGCATTATTTAATCTTCTTGTGTGCTTTTGAAGTGGATTTGAGGGTTTTTTGACTCATTTCAATCATCGTTGACCGTTTTGGGATGTATTAACGTGAAATCGATAGTATTTGGATGAAATGAGATCGAATCATGTGTTTTCTATCGTTTCTATCGTCAATTTCTCCATCATATATTATTAACATGTTGACTGAAGAGCAAAATATAAGCAGTAGGAATAAAATATCTAATAAGAGTTACAGAAGTCAATATAATAGGTAAAGTAAGAAATGAAAAATAAGAAAGGATCTAGAAATAAGATCGACACTTGAATATATTCAAACAAGACAATTGGGATGGTGGGGGACACCTGGAAATAAGACTAGTTGGGAGGCAAGAAAAGCGAATTAGAGAAAATGTGGGAGACAAAGAGAAACATGGGAGAGCGGCGCTTGAAACATTCTTCAATAACAGATACGATCATGGAATGAGACAAAACTATTAGCAAGAAATAGAAAGAAATTGGCCAAGTTTGTTCACGAAGATATTACCACATAACAAAGTAAACATTATTGCAGGATATAAGAAAAATATGTAATGTTAAGTAATGAATTGTTTCACCCTACATCATTAAAGAATGGTATTTGGGTTATTGATAATATAGATATACAATATACATCCAGATATGTAGTGAGGATAGTGTAGAGTCTACCACGAAGTAATAGACGGAGAGCTGGTTGCCTAGGGGGTACTATGATAGTACGTTCCGATGGAATTCTGAGAAGTGGTTGGTGGGATTTTGCTAAAACTCTCTGCAAAAGACATGGATTAAAAATAAAAAAAAATTGATCAGGCTGGAAATTTGAGTTTTTTGGCCGAAAATATCGCTACAAAGTCCATCTTCAACGTTAAAATATCTTTGGCTCGCCCAAGAATAATAATGCTTTTCGAAAATAATATATTCTCGTTTTTACCGTCTAGGAGTCTTACATATTTTCCTATAAAAAATTTTGAGTGAACATGCCTAGGTCTGTGGCATCAAAAAACGAGAAGGGCATCAATTCTTGACGGCAATAGAATAGAACGTTCCCTGGAGATCATTTCTCTATTCCACTCTACTGCTGTTTTCTTGAGATCATAATTACGTATTCTGGAATATTGGGACAAAGGAAGCATGGAACATGAAGCACAGCCAATTTCTTGACCAATCATTATACTGGTCCCAAGTAAACACCTTGTGGCACCCTGAGGTTTCTCTTGAAATTTAGTTCTTCATTGACACCTACCTGACTGACTATCTGCCTGCTAAATAACTTCAATCCCATTTAAAAAAAAGAACCATGTTAGCGGATGTTTCCAAGTTTATGAATAAGAATTCATCAAGTTGATGCTTATTCTCCAAAGCATTTGACACAAAGTCAGTGAAGAGAAGGAGACTTGATGTAGAAGCTTGTCTACAATAACATTGCTAAAAGAAACTTTAATATGACCAAAAACTAAAAATTCGAACATTCCAGCTATTGCACGTGTAGATATGAATCTATAAATATTGAATATTCGGTTTGTTACCACATTGACTTGGAAAACTGGAAAACGGAAATAAGAGAAACATCGGCTGGTCCTGGGTTGATCTGCATTTTTTCAACAGTAGATTATTAAGACTGTGGACCAGGACCCTTCCGTGGGTAAAAGTATTTTTCAAAAATTTTGTAAGGCGTTATAATAGTATTAAACGATTATCTTTGACATCCATACTTTCCTTGTTCGGAAAAGATGAAAATACGGTTTTTATCTTATAATTTCCTCTCCGTCATGTTAAAATTAAATAATCAGGTTATTTTTCCGATTTTATCCATATTCCAACGATAAATTATTTCCTCGCAGCCCGTTAAACTGTATAATTCATTTCCAGGGAAGGAAAATATCTCGGCTGGTCGCGGATGGAAGAATGAAGTCGGTAAAGTTTAATTTCCTTTTCATAAATATGAGGCATTAGGCAAACGCCGCACTTTGCATGCATATTGGGGATTCCTTGCACCTTAATATAAATATACATTAGCATAGAAAGGCTCCTCCTCTCTATAACTTAACCTAAAACGGCAATTTCCAAGAAAAATGCTTCAATAAAAAGCTCGCCTTGTTAAAGACATTCAGTCAGTGGTTTATGTTGCGTCTTTTCCCACAAAAGAAGGATCATTGAGGTAATAATTATTATTGAACACATTATGTGAAATAAGGTGTTGAACTCAACAAAGTTAGTGGTAGATAAAATAATAATGGGGAATCAATTATTTTCAATATTTTCATTCTCAAAGGGTTTTAATATTGATTTGGAAATTTTTTGATTATTGAAATAGGTCGCCATATAATATGCTGTGACGTACATTTCCTAGAAGAGAAGTTAGATACAAAACAGATACGACTACAATACTGTCGTCTTCTTTTTTGAAATAGTGATGAAGTATAGGTTATGCTCATGTTATAGACACATATACAGGGTAGCGGGAAAGTCTGGCAGCAAGTCTTTTTCTTTGAAAATAATAAACATATAATTATCAAATTTTGGGGTTATGAACAGTATTATATTCTTCGTTTTTGAGAGGAACTGCCAAAGAAACGGAGAATACAATACCGTTCATAGCCACCAAAATTTAATAATTATGAGTTAATTTTATTCAAAGGAAATGACTTGGTGTCAGACTTTCCCGCTACCCTGTATAATTACTCACATCAAAATGATTTCCACAGTAATAGTAATTTATTGTAGTCTGTTTATATTTTATTCTAGCAGCCACTAAACACAATTTCTGTTTAATTTCTTCTGCAATCACAATTACAAACTTTTTACGAGGCGCTGTGTTCGTGCAGTATGGTACAAAACAAGATTTATATGATATTGATATTCTTTCAACTTGGAAAAAGTTTGGAAAAAAAAATGACCACTGAAAAAATATCAACACAATGCTTTCATTTTTATTGAATTAAAATGTCAAGCTAATATAAATTGTAAACAAAATACATCTATCATAGACTTTAACAATTCTTCAAACTTCAAATTTGAATGGCCTTTCTGTAACTGGCTGATAGAAGGGAACATTCAATCAGAAAGTGGATAACTTTATTTTTAGGTATGTGACGTATCTGCACGTATCTACAAACATTGAATAGTTTTTATTTTCCAGTTTTCTCCTAAAATATTCGGTTTGGATAATTTTTGCTAAGTAGTAGGTACTTATATACTTTAATAAAATACCAAAGGCATTTTATCGATTTAACACACCATTTACGATATACTAACTGAATATACAAAGAAACATGAAAAATAGAGAGAACCCGAAAAAAGGAGGGCGAAGTCACCCTATTGGGAGTAGAGACGATGTTTATTTGACGCCTCTGAGACTTAAACATGTGATCAGTTGTCAAGCAACCGAACGTTTTCGGTGATGACTGTCTGTAATGTCTCCTGTTAACTTCAGTAATTGCCATATTTCTATTGGATGTCAACTTGTATCTCAATGAGTGATTATATTATTGAAAAAAATACAGTCCCTGTTAATTCAATGATATCCTCATTCAAGATTTTTTCATTTAGGTACCGATTTTGAAAATACTTTACCAGAATTCTGTTTCCCACCATATTGTTTTTGCAGCCTAGTGACAAAGTCGAGAATGGAAGACAAAAATATATTGGAAAAATTAAATTAATATGAAATCTATAGACTACGAACATCAGAATACCATGAAAAGGGATTATAACATTTGGGAATTTATATTTGCTGCTTCCTGACTGAAGCATGGTCTTTATTTTACATTTCCAAGAAAATTCATATCTATCAATACGCCCTTTAATGATTGCCAGAATATTCGAGAGAATTTGGTTCCTCCTTCGTCTGACAGAACTATAGAAAAAGCCTTTTCAATGTGACAAATTTTATTGGAACAAACATGTAATCCAGAATTGATTTAAGATTAAAACTGTCTCAATTGCACTTCCTGTACAGTTGTACATACATCCTATCAATTTCCCAATATAAAAACGCACTTTTCCCAATTTCCTTTTCAAACAACAAATTTTCCAGCCGACCCTGCTATATTAAATCAACCTTAACAGACTATTTTCCAATTACACGACTTCTGCATTTAGAATACTGCCTTTTTAGTATATTTTACATTATTTTTCAAGTTCGTTAGGTTTTTGGGGAACGGATAAAGCTGGTCGATTTCCAAACTCGGTCAGTTATAACAAATTTTATGTTTTCGTTTTCGAAGCAACCGCTATTGCAAGATTATGTTCCAAATATAATGGGAACAAATCGATGTGTGTTTCGGGCACCCGTACAATAGAATTTTCTCTTGTTTTATATCACACAGTGTTTTCCTCCGGCTGTACATTGTTGGACATATGAAAAAGAAATTGAAATGGAGAAGTATTTAGGAAATTGGACAATAAATGGCTGTTCGTGTTGTATTGTATCGTCCCTAGGGGGAGTTAACTCACATATGTGATGAACTGGTGAAAAAGAAACCACTCATTTTCTATTTAAATACCTATGCTTTGTTTTCTGTGTTTTTTAATAATTATATTTTTAATGTAAGTGAAAGGTCTCAACAAAAGGAAGCCAAATCGTAGCAAGTAAAGGCATGGCAATTGAAAATTTATAACAAAAAATTGGGATGCTTTCCAGTACTGGCTAAAATCTTTAGGATTATGATAATACACATAGATTCAAAAGTTTTGCATCACCCTTAATCTCCGAAAAAAAAAATGTGTTCATTATAAATGGATCAAAGATTAATCAAACAATTAGTTTCAATAAAAAAAAACGTGTATACCTATTTGTCATAAAATTTTATTATCCAATAATTAACTTGCTTTAAACATAAAAAGTATTCTTAGAAATTAAATAAATTGAATACAAATTGATTCTTTTTAAAGAAAAGGTTGAGTGAGAACCTGCATGAGAACTTTTAATGAAGAGTATTTCCACCTCTAGAATTTATGCAAGCTTGGAGTCGCCTGCCCATGCTGTTTACCAAATTATTGATATTCTGTTGAGGAATATTTCGCCATTTTTCTTGGGCCGCATGAACAAGCTCTTGTACACTCCTGGATGGATTTCTGCATGCCCCAAGCATGTTCTATGGGATTCATGTCAGGAGATAGGGCAGGCCAGTTCAAACGATTGATCCCTTCAGTTTCAAGATACTCATTTACAGCTCTGGTCTGATGAGGTCGGGCGTTATCGTCCATAAAAACGAAAGAATTGCCAACAGCTGCGCGCCATAGTCTCACGTGAGGATGTAGAATCTCTCTGAGATACCGATCACCAGTCATCGTTCCCTCCACATGAATTAATTATGTGCGATCATTCAACATGATACCAGCCCAAAACATAGCACTTCCTCCTCTGAAGGTCGGCACGGGGCGAGCATGGGCAAGCTGAGCAACTCTCGTTGGATCCCGCCACACACGTATTCGATGGCTATCTTGTACCAAACAAATCCTTGTCTCGTCGGAAAAAAACACCGAATTCCAAAATTCTTCAGGCAAGGTCGCGTGTTCTTGAGCCTACTGTAGTCGGCGAACTCTGTGCTCAGGTTGTAGTCTTGGCACTCTTATTGGTCGGCGACCAACCTCAAACCTGTCGCAAGTATTCGTCTTCGTGATGTCGAGATCGATACTTGAGCTCCCAACGCATGTCTCATATTTCTTTGGAGTGCTGGTATTGCCATGGTCGGGTTTCTTCGAATAGTTAAGTGGATATAGCGGTTCTGCCGCTGATTAGTAGCACGCCTTCTACCGCTTCTAGGTCTATCACGAAGAGAATTGGTCTGGAGATATTGGTTCCATACACGAGACACATCAGTTTGCCAAACGCCAACCAAGTTTGCCACGAACCTTTGAGAATGACCTTCTTCAACTAAAGCCACTATTCTTGCACGGTCAATCTCACTTATTACTTGACGATTCAAGTTTGCACTTAAAATCGTAAAAATCAAATGACTTGAATGTTAAAATGATCGCACTAAAAATGTTATCTTACAAAAAAAACTGTAAACATCTGTATATCGCAAAAAATATGAAACGTATTGAAATGGTAAACATTGATAAACAAGCCAACAAAAAATTGTTAGCGCAAAAAAATTCCTCCGCATCCGAAGAAGGTGATGCAAAACTTTTGAATCTATGTGTATAATATTTGTAGGGTTGAGCCGACTGAGCAGTTGAACACGATAATTGGCTACAAAAATCTGAGACCAGTAAAAATGAATTCACTACTATAAGCAGGTGATGTGGTATTGATAGGAATAAAATGCAGTTAGCCAGTGGATATATAGATGGAATGAATGGAAAACATGAAAATTGAAGTGAATATTAATAAAACTGAAGTGATTATCATAAACTGTGAGCAACAGGATCAAATTAGTAATGGAATAAAATGCAAAAACGTGACACTAGAAAGAGTAACAGGAAACTATATTGACAGAAGATGAGAAGATAGAAGTAGGAATAACAAATAGGGCAAATAAATCAAGGAGACTGTACTACATACTAAATGAGACAATACTGGGATATTGATATGGATGCGAAAATGAAGATCCACAATACAATAACAATAAAAATAATATCATACGCAAGTGAAAATTGGACATTAAGTTAAACACAATTAAGATGGAGCACCTGAGAAGAATAGCAGGAAAATCAAAGTGGGACAAATGTAGAAATGAAAAGATGAGAGTAATAATAGAACAAGATCCAATAATAGAGAGAATAAAAAGTATAAAGTATATTAAATTGGTATGGGCAGATTTTCAGAATGGATGCAGACATACTTACTAGAAAGGTGATGAAAGAGGCAAGTACTATCCACAGAAAAGGGGTAGACCGAGAAAAAAATGGATAGACCAAATGAAAGAGATAAGTGATGGAAAAGGAAAAACTTTAGGCAGTATAAAAAGATTAGAAAGAGGCGGGGAAGAGTGGGAGCATGGGGTACAAGAGGTGTAATCTATGGATCATCATCAAAAGTTTTTTTTCCGATAATTCTGTACCGACTACGTTTCAGATAGGAACCAGAATTGTAAGAATACCTGATTATTCTTGATAGCTAGAACACCATCGAAACGTTGAATTGAAAATATGAAAAATATTCTAATCTGCTTTCTCGAAATATTAACAAAAAGAAATATTTATACTATAATTTGAGTTGTTATGAATATACACTCCTCTAGTTAGTACTATAATTTGAGTTGTTATGAATATACACTACTCTAGTTAGTACTATAATTTGAGTTGTTATAAATATACACTCCTTTAGTTAGTACTCCGTTTTCTAAAATTGTTAATGATGAGGATGGGATATAATTTTGTGAACTACTATGTCTTCGGATGTTGTATTTGAGCTTTGTACTATTGGATGATTAGGCAATTTACAGGAAATTTCCCGATTACCGATTCTTCGATATAACCTTCTGCTACAGTCGAGGATCGCCAACCACCATGTCGCTTTAGATTAAGCAAATCCCCACCTCCTTCAACTAACATAGATGCTTAAAATCTTCTTAATGTGTCCGAATATCATTAAGGATTTTTTATTTTCAGTAATTCTGCACTCCCCTTTATTGCAACAGCAACTTGTTGGAGATAATTCAAATACTACAACTATTAAAAGAATTCTGAATACGTATTCACATCTAACAAATTATAAGTATCCACGTATATGTTAGTCTTTTTTACTGGTTCAATTTACTGTAGATCGGTACGACGATAGTAGACTAGACTTACTGTGATCATGCTTATGTGAAGTGTACTGTATATACAGATTAAAACTGGCAAATATGACAAAAAAGGAATTTATTTTCCGGTAACGTGAAGTAGCGTTGAAAAGAAACAATTCCAAATACCCGGACGGCATCTGTTTTTGAAGTTTTACTTAAACTTTCTGATGTTCATCAAATATTTTATTTCATAATCGTTTGCGCAAAAATATTTTCAATTTGCCTACAATTTCCGGCTTAAAATTGAAAACAACTTGTCGCGACATCTATGAAGAATAGATCGGAATGAGCTGTCCTATAGAGATACAAAAATATTTCCACCGACGTTAAATTTGCTGTAAATGTATTTTTATCCGAAGACAGTTTTGATTGAAAGAATACGTGTTCAGTTTATTCTATTTCGACGTAGGTGTAGCAGGCGATTTTGTCGTTTATTTCGAGCTCTAAATTTATTGTTCGAATCTGCTGTTAGTATACTATAAGTGAAATTGTATTATTCTGTCTGATTTCGCTTGAAATTTATCAATTCCATATTGGAATATATCAAAAAGATTAGTCAGCACTAGAAGTCTTTGATAGTAAGGAAAAAGTTTTAAGCTTGACATGGACAAAAATGTTGTGTGACGAAAAAAAAGCAATATGTTTCAAGATAGAGTCCATATTGAGTATTTCATCATTAGCTCCTCGATAAGCTCACAATAGTTAGAGTTCTGCGATTGAATTATGTGATATTGACTTTATAGTAGTCTGTGTGTTGAGAATCTGGCTTCACCTTATAAGAAAATGTTAAGTGGCAGTAGATTCAGCAAGTACTGATTTCCATTACTTCCGTATTACACAGACAATCAAGCCTTTGTGTGCTACTGGCCTTACAGCCTTGCAGCGTCCTCTCCATTTTTTTCAACACATTCTCTGCATCCACCGAGAGCAATGGTAGCTTTATGGGTGGTTTTCTGAAGCCAAGACTTAATATATAATTATTCACATGACGATGGCGTATTCATAAGATTAAAAAACGTAAGTTAATGCCTGCTAAAATCTAACACTTGATGGGTAACATTCTTTGAAGCATGTATGAAGGCATTTGAATCTACCAATCCTGGTGAATAATTGATAAGACGGAGGATTCTGGTCTAATAAAAAAATCCTTTACAAAGGAGGTTACAATTGCCAAGTTCCAGACTAGAGACCATTTATTGACTCTACACGGTAAGAGCTGAGTGAGGATGATTTTTTCCAATTTCTGAACACATGAGTGAAGGCGTGAATTTGCGCCTGAAATACAGATTGATATTTCTGTGTTAAGTATGCTACCGTATATACTTTACCAGTCTTAAGGTGATTTTGAGCCATCTGAGGAGCCATCTGTATATCAACGTTTTTCTCCTTTCTCAGAACTCTCGAAAATATCTATTTCGAGTTATGAGGCAGGTCGTGGTTTACTGTTTATACAATAAGAAGAGGGTGCAACTATAATAGTGTGGAAGTCTGTGGCACTAGCCCGAAGGGCGAGTGACGCAAACACACAAGTAAGAAAAGTACTTTCCCCACATGTTGCACACTATACTTTTTCTACAACTGCACAAATTTGAAGAATACTATGAGAAATACGTCACTTTTCATAGCAGTTGTAGAAAAAAGTAGATATTGAACCTTAACATGAGCTGTATTATCAAGATGCAGAAATTGTAACTGCTTCTTCACACTCATCTAATCTTATGTATTATACATATTTTCCCAACTTCTTGTCCTCATATATAGTTTCTGTATAATTTTTTTATTATTTATTAACCAAAAATATTAACACTTTGCGATGTTTTTTTCAATGAACCCTTCCAATATTAATCCACCGTTCGGTTTTCCGCAAATCAATTCCGATATTAATCTTGTTGAAAAGTTTATTCTCTACTTCTCTACGCAGGGCTTGCGAGGAGAAAACTCAAGTGGAACTATTTTAATTTAAAATAATTGATTGCCCCTACTAACCATGATTTATTCGCGGTTCTCGTTAAGTATTCCATTTTCTTTAGATCCCTTGTCATAAAAAATGAAATTGTAATAAGGAGCGAGTTCCGAAATCCTTCCATCTCGACAAAAACTCAATAACCCGCAACTAGATAAATGACAGTGCCATATTAAAGTCACACGCCGTCAATATGGTTTATTGGAGTTGATGGGGCTGCTTTTTTGGAGATGGTGTTAAGACACGCCCATGGTAGTTGTCAAGAGACGAATTTTACAATAACTTATTTTTGTTTTACCACTATCTTCATATGTATGTAATAGTACGAGATCCGACTGCAGGATTAGTGCGCTCATCTGTTTTTGGTTCAAAACCAAATTTTTATGTATATTTATAATTAGAAGAATATATATTTACCAGGCTGCCTATCAAAATTTGGCCACCAGTATTTTTAATTGAATTATTTTTAATTTATTTTTGGGAAAAACTGTTGTTCACTTGTTTTTTGAATAAAATTACGTCTACGTCACGGTAATTTATTTAAGCCATTGAGCATGCGTCGAATGTTACTATTCTCAACCACCAGGGAGTAATAGAGATGACTTAATAAATACTCCAAAAATGTGTCTCCCTTTTCAAAATCACAAATTTAAAAATGTACTTAATATATTTATTCAAAAAATAAAAAAATGAAACCAAGGCGACTTAAGTAAAAGAAGATTTTATTGTGAAAGTACTGTTTGAAAATTTTATCAGATTTTGTTCAAGTATTGAATCGTCTGTTACATGTTATTTGAACATTTGGGTAAATAAAAAATTTGAAAATGAATCTTATATTTCCGTGACTCTCATCGGACACTATCATCGGAGCTATCACTTTCATCGCTACAGATATCAGAATCGTTGTCATTATCGTTCAAGGTATCACATAGCACTCTTAACTTGCGTTGAGTCTCCCAGAAACCATGTTGGTTTTAGAAAACCATCTAATAGCAACCAGCCATTATTTTCCGGGCGCAACTTGATAAAGTCCAGTCCGTAACAATTTTTGTTTCATAGATTTTCAACACGGCGTTAAGTCCAAACATTTAATTCTTTTCATAAATTTCTCATTATTTTGTTTTGAAGCGTTCATTTTGTTGAATAATAAAAATCTTGCAGAATTTACACTTTGACACTTTGGGAGTCTATACATAAGGCACGTAAGCTAACTCTTTTTCACTCTACCTTGAATATGTATCATTTTTATCAACCAGCAACCCTTATTTGCGGACGGATATAGTTAGGCAACCATATATGAAAATAAATAGAAAAAAATTAGCTTTAATTTGGTATATGATTAATAAATAAACGTTATGAACGTATAAGTGTATCGAAATCCTACCTGTTTACACCTGGCTACGAAGAGGTGCGGCCAGGTGCGCAACGGCAACCGTGATTTTTTAATATCTTCATATAAATGACCTTGAGGTAGACGTAATTTTATTCAAAAAACAAGTGAACGGAAGTTTTTCCCAAAAATAAATTAAAAATAATTCAATCAAAAATACTGGCGGCCAAATTTTGATAGGCAACCTGGTAAATATACAGTGCTTTTCAGATAAAAGTATCCACCTTTAATAACTTTTGTAATACTGGTATTTAGAAAAAATCCAAAAACACGTCAATTTATGTTGGAAGGGGCAAGCATTATGGCTT